>JAQFZX010001641.1:0-26779 GCA_034682405.1 Hydroisotoma schaefferi | reverse complement strand
GGACGTCGCATGGATGCTTTGCAATCCATGCAAATGTATCCATTGGACAGACATGGGAGGTTATCTTGCTACATGGGATGAGAAACGAGAAAGTACAATGTACCAAATGTTTTTGACCACTATTAAATTTTAACAGAAGTAACCCTTTCATGAAACGCTGCTCATAACTAATTCGTGGAATCGATACAGATACAACTGGATTGTATGCATATAAAACCGTAAGCATCATTCATTTGAACTTTAAATAGGAAAATTAGGGAAAACTAAACTCCAATTCTGCTTCAGCTGCATGAATCACTTGGCCCTTTCGACGCAACAATATATAAACTCAGGATTGATGATGGTAGACTGGGGTTTTTGGTTTTCAGTTTAGTTTTAGTTTCAGTCTGATACTGGCATCATTGTTTCTAGAGTTCCCACAGTTGTCAATTGTCACCCACCTTAGAGGGAGTTATCTATGCAAATTGCCTGGACCTATACCATTTCTCTTCTCAGTAAATATTGTCCCATTCATCCTTATCGCAATTTTTGGTTGCTTACGCACCATACGAGACTCGATTCCTAGTCCGCCAGGAGCTAGGTATGATGCCGTAGCCCCTTAGCCAGAAATACGGACTTAAAGTTTGTAAATCTGTTTATGCCGAAAAATGGGCCACTATAAAGTGGCGTCAATAACTACTGTTAATTATATAGACATTTAAAAAAAAAATACTCTACATATAGATGAACGCTAAAGTATGAAGTTCTATGTATGCCAGGCGTGACAAGTGACAGGAAACAAATCCAGAAGTATGATAAGTCGCTGTGCCATCAAGTCTTTGGCCACTAAGTCGTAGACTCGTTGATTTCTTCCTCCGTTGTAATACTAAAGTATATGCTTAACTTATGCTTTTAGTGTTTCAATTCTTTTTGACACGACCAGCTCCATCACTACCAAAACACTTTGTGGTAGAATGAGAATGGCAGTACAAATTGAATATCCACTCGTTACTTCAGTGAGCAAGAAGAAGCCTTGATATTGAATCAAGGGCGTTGGCTTTCTTTATTTTTCCTAAATACGTAATGCCTAACTTCCTCACTAGACTTTCCTTCCCAAAATTGAATGAATATTTGGAATTTAAAATATTTATACTTTCTAGGTGTTTTCTACGATATTTAGTTGCGCATTGTCAGTGATATATTCATCCCTTATCTCAATCATATTTTATCAAATTCTAACTCATTCATTAAAATGTATTTACTTGAGTCGGCTAGTCAAAGGTTCCTCATAGGCTCATCCTAAAAATATATGTGTAGCAAAAAGAATGTCGGTTTTATTAACACGCAAATTGAAAACAAGCTTTTGAATGGAAACTTTTTTACAATTATGAGACACATTAAAAAATGCATTAATTTTACCTTACCATGAACAATTCTAAAATACGTTCAGAAAAGGTTTTGGTAGTAATCTAGTTAAAAATTTGGACAAGTAAATAATTTTCTAACCAAAAAAGGATGATTTAGAGATTAACAATGATACGGAAAACTATTAATTCTAGATCTTCAAAAGGCTGATTATTGGGGAAAAAAAATATGCAGCGTTGTATAATTGTAATGGTTTGCATTAAACGTGTTACGAACAAATAGTAGTGCAAACAAATCCCATTCGCAAAAATCCACTTTACAACTGGTTTCTTTAACTACAGAAGAAGTCCATCTTCATATGCCATGCCAACCCAAGATAAATCGATGGATATTTTAATATAGTACAATTATCCAATAATATCTCGACACTGAAAGAGAAATTAGTACCCAAAGAACGCATAGCAAGCCCTTAGCATAGCACGGTGGACATGGGCAAATTGTTGCCACTGTCACTGCGGTTTTGTTTTCCTCCAATAATTTTTTTGATTTCTATGAACCGTACAACCTGCAGACCTTCACCGTTTTTACAAAATCAATCGCATTTTGGTTGAAGGACCGCTTCACATTAAGTGCATTAAACATTATGAGGCTTTATGGCATGTATTATGGGCTGGACTTTGAAACTAAATTGTCTTGACACATACACGCGATTTTTTGTCTCTTCCTTGGCGAGGGTTCATGTTAAATTCCTCTAGATTTGCTGTTATTTGACTTGCCATGAATCTTTATGGCATTAGCTAAACATATACACATAAAATTGATACAAAATTACTGTTGAATTATTTACAGTTTAATTTTTTATGTATTTGCATTCTATGGAATATATGTTTGTCCGTGTTTTATTCTTTTTGTTTGTCTTTCTCAACTTCAAAACCAGAACTTAACATTTGCAAAGTTACAGGACATAATAGTCCATAATGATGTAGGATAGTCGACGGGGAGATGGATTAATCAACGAAGCATGTGCATTAATTTGAAAATTAAAGGGAAATACTTAGAGTATCGTAATTTGATCCCGAGCCGAGGCTAAATGTTTTTTTTTCACATACTCACATAAAATTTATGTGTAATCAGGAGGAAAGTCACAATGACAAGTCAGTTATATCTCTATTAAAAGCGTTAACTCATTGGTCATGAGACTTTAGGAAGTACTCGACTTTAGTAAATAAATATTTTAAATACCTAAAAGAACACTTCAGAGTTCGATAATGTTATGAGAACTCCATATTAGCGTAAGTATAAGGATTGCTGTAATCAGCCATAACGGGAAATCCAATGGTACACTAATTCCTGCATTAGATATTCATTGCCATTTATCGACTTGCTGTGGTAGTCCTTTTTTGTCTCATTTTCTTACTTTACTGCTTTATACATTCTGCAGTATTTATATCTCAAAAGTAAGTGACAGCCTTACTGATGAGTCTTAGCTAACGCTTGCACGAAAGAGTTGAAGAAAGCCGACTCTCACGTCACAATGTGTGCAAATAAAAAGTATTCCCTGTACACTAAATTGCATTGTTATACATGCATCGGAGCCACTCTTCGAGTCACGATTTCCACATCATTTGATATTCCTCAGCTATCGCTCTGTATATAGTGTGTTATTTAGTGCCTAAGTAGTTCGTGTGCAAATCTAGTGTTTTAGTGGAAAAAGAACTAAGTAGACGTCGACAAGACATGCAGGACAGTTGGTGGGTCTTAACTGGAGATAATTTATGTCTTGCGACAAGCAGTCTCGTTGAACACTTCCTGAAATGTATCAACATCAACACGACGAAGGCATTACTCTGCCACAATCCATACTAAATTAAGGATAATTGATGATCAACTTTGAATTGAATAGTTTATGAAATCCGTTGGGAGTTTAGAAATGTATTTTTTTGCGCATTCTACCAAAACCGCACTTGGGATTAGATTTATTGGCTATCATAAATTTGATATCATACCAAACCGGACTTTCTTGTTCATCGGTTCCATTCATTTTTCGCAGTTCAATAACTGGATATCGTCTAATATTTCTAAAAAAGAGAGAGCCAGCTTAGAAAAAATCTGTATTACAGGCCCGAAAACACTTAACGCTTTTGGTTTATTGTGCACAGTACAGTCTGCATCTTCTTACTGACTGGAAGAGATTTTCAAAGTTAAACTTTTCAATGTACCAACCAGTTATTTATTAAACATTCGCCTAAATATAGTAGATTACAGTGCAGCTATTTCTTCTACTGTATGTAGCTGTTCAGTAACTGCAATAAATGGCATACAAGTGTTTAGCTGTTTTTGCATGGAAGCGTTACTAAATCCCATAGGGTAGTTTTCTAGTGGTACAAGTTTGCATTGTTATGCCTGTATGCATATACAGAAGGTTTCAAATGTGAATTAATGCTTTAGTTGTGCTTTCTTTACAATGGAGGAAAGCAGACAAGACTCCGTAGAGAGTGATTCTGGCCGGTCGTGGAAAGATTTAGGGATAAAACTTCATAGAATCAATTTGCTTTGTGATTACAGCGGAATGGCCTCAAGCATCGGAAGTGCGACGTCCCTCAATACCTTTGAAAGTGATGTTGAGATGGAGCCAGGTCTGGATACAAATCATAACATCAACGTGGTAGTAAGGTAAGTTTGAGTTTGATAAGTTTTCTTTCTTTGCAGAGGTTTCATACCATAACTGCCCTATTCTACTCTACTACTGGCGGACTTGGCTTGTTCTGATTGAGTAAATGCTTATGTAGTTCAGTTCTGACATGTAGACTAGTATACGTTGAATTTTATATCGATCCAGGTTAAGAAACGTTTGGTTTTAATTCTCCTTCACCTTATGTACTAATTTGGATTTATTTGCGTAGAGTGAGGCCGCTGAACGAGAAAGAGGTGAAGATCGGGGATGAAGGGGTGACCCATTTTCCTGGAAATGGACAGATATGGCTGGATCCAGTTACGCTGAAAGAGAAACCTAAGTCTTTTACCTATAATGTCGTCTTCGAGCCTGAAGCAACGCAAGAAGATGTTTTGAACCATTCAGGTGTCAAAAGATTAATTGACATGGCCGTGGATGGCTTCTCATGCACTGTCTTCTGTTATGGTCAAACTGGTTCGGGAAAGACCCATACTCTCACCGGACCCCCACATTTGGTAAGAAAGGGTATTCAGTATTTGTATCCGTATTGTAATCTATCTAAGCATTATTTCTATACGTATACACTTAGGGTAATCACCTAAGAAAAAATGCATTTTATAAAAACCTATGGTGTGGGAGCTGGGGCAAAGTGAGACATTTTGGGATGTTAGGGGCAAGTGGAGAGATTTAGAGTGCTGGGGCAAGTTGAGACATTTTGTGGTCTTGGGGGCGGTTGAGACATTCTGGGTTGTTTGGGGCAGTGTGAGAAATTTTTGAAAACTTTTTGGGGTGTTGGGGTAAAAATTGTGGGGCAGTTGGAGACAAAAGTTTCAAACGGAGGTTGTATGAAGTTGTCGAGGTTGTGGGTACCTTTGACAGTAGACTCCCATACTGCCCCATTTGACCTTCGCAAGTTCACAACGTTTGACCATGGTCAGTGGGGGTGCAAAAATAGGGTTCAGTGAAGTTGTTGTAGTAGTGGGCTTCAATTGGTAGTAGAGTCTCACTCTGCTTCATCATGACCTTTACAAGGTCATAACTTTCGACCTGAGTGTCACATAACAATTTTGATCATTGGTTTGAAATGCCCTAGTCTAATGACACCATGGTTTTAAGGGTTAGCATAGACGAATTAGTGACCTTTGGCCCCACCCTCCAGGGAGTGTGACCTAATTGGCCCATCTCCGATCTCACCGAGTTTAGTAACTCCAAGAACCGAAATCCGAAAACAGAATTTAAAAAAGTGCAGCAGTTCGAAAGTTATCGCTCGGACGGACAGCCAGACAGACAGACAGCCAGCATGACAGTGCATTCACATAAAGGCTTCGCTACGTAAGCATAAATAAATCAGCCACACAGCCTCTGTGTCTGAGTTAATCAAGTCACTATCGGAGGGATAAATATTTCCACGTTAGAAATTATGCTGATTCAATTTTGAATTATTAATTTAAAAGAATCGATTACCGTGGGATTTATCAAGAGCAGAGTTACAGTAGCAAAACTTTCAGAATAAATTTTCACGGTTGTCGTTTATGCTTCCGTATACTAAGAATGTTTTCCATCAGTATCGCTTGACATATTTTCATTCCCGTTCTACCACATACGTAATTACTGTACCCAGTCAACTACCTATGCATGTGCTATTTCCTTCTTGTTGTAGTTCCTTGTAAATAAACGTGTAGCATTGTTTTTTGTCATTTGTAACTCAATTAGTTTAATATTAAGGTGCGTTTCCCTTTGTAATACTCTTTAGTTAAAAATATGACTTCTGAAATTTTTTTTAGCATACTACTTAACTTTATCAAGCTTCTTCTAAAAATACATAGGAAAAGTAGAAACCCCTTCAAATTTAACACCTTCTCATTTTTAATTTTTAATTGCCCTCATCTTTTCCCTACTCAATTGCTACCCCTTTGAATAAAAAATTTATTAGCCTAGGTGATATTATACTACAGTATTGAAACTAATTCACTATATTTGATCACTTCTTTTGATCATCCGTAAAACGTTTTCCTTTCTGAATGCAGATTTTTAATTAGAGCTCTTCTTACCATTTTGAATCTTTTTAAAATTTGAAATTTTTTACTATCCAACCGTAACATCCCGTCTCATTTGGCTGGATAGGTTATTCTGCATGCAACAAATATTTTATTATTTTTTAATATGCACAAAATGTGGCCTACTTTTCATTTATATATAGCTCAACAAATGGTCGATTAAAGACAAGTAAGCTCCCAAGGTATAGGATCAGGTAAGGCGTTAAGTTAAGTTTGCATACCGCAATACATTTATTGATTCAACTTCAGCAAGATAGGCTTTAGTTTAAGCATTGTAATTGCTGGCATGAATCCCATACACCGCTTTCTTTCTGAAGGACAATGTTAAAAGCTTTCAACTTTACTTCCAACCGGATTAGTTACTTTTTACTTCTACCGTCTTTTCTTTCCTTGCATAGCTATTTTCTCCTCTTTTAACGAGGAATACACTGAAAAACCTAGTCATAGTCAAAATGACGACGACTACCTCTGTCAATATTTTAATGACCCATTGACCTTAAAACATAACGAAGTGTACTCTTCTTTCGTTGTATTTATTGCATAGCTCTTACGTGTACGTAATAGACATAATGGATAGTTGTGGATTGTATGCGATAGAATTGAGGGCAAAAATGTTAGGTTTTGCATACGGTTAAAAACGAGAAGTCATTTACTATTCGAGCCTTGACATGAAACTCCCATTTTGCTTGATAGTGAATTATCAGTTTATTAATTAAATGATTTCTCACAAACATTACTCACATTACACTATAATAGGTAGCTGCATTACGGACCGGTTTGATATCGCTTAAAGTTTTACGAATGATGAATTATGATGATACTTTGTCCTCTTATCATAGCATTAATAATAATGCTAAGCTGCAGTTTTAATGAACCTTGCCAGTAAGTAAAAACTAACGTTAGCTAAACAATATATTTTGTAAATTTCAGTTTGAAAAAAATCCAGACCCGTTC
The DNA here is from genome assembly GCA_034682405.1 of Hydroisotoma schaefferi. Classification (NCBI taxonomy): domain Eukaryota; kingdom Metazoa; phylum Arthropoda; class Collembola; order Entomobryomorpha; family Isotomidae; genus Hydroisotoma; species Hydroisotoma schaefferi. The sequence goes on along the minus strand of JAQFZX010001641.1, from coordinate 19,750 downwards.
TCTCCACATCATGGACTAGTATTTCGTTCTTTTCTCTACCTTTTTGACCAGATACAAAACAGGAATGACTTCCATTTCGTGCTAAAAGCCTCCTTTTTGGAAATTTACAATGAAAAAGTAAGTACCGTTGGATAAATCATAAATTCTGCTTATCGATGCGTGCTCCAAACCCTTAATTAAGGAATTAACGTAATGCTTAAGATTTGGCTTGATAGTTATGATTTAACCGTATCGAAAATATTCTCATTACCTGTTTATTATTTGTATTACGCCCTCGTTTATCATTTAACACATCCGTCTATATCTATGCACAACGTATGCTAGGCCGATGACTGAAAGTATCTTATAGAAATTATTTAATATATTTCTTAATGCGCTACTATCTTTTTAAATTATCATACACTTTTCATTGAAAAAATTAATTAAATTAATCAGCTATGCAACGCCAGTATTGGGTTAGGCTTTCTAGGTCAAATACAATTAAATTGATTTGTGCCTTTTCCCTTGGCAACTGTTCGCAAAACTACCGAGTTTCTGATAGGTTCGGCTAGTTGAAGGTTAAAAAAATATAAAGTTTAACTTTGAAGAAATGATGAAGATGAAGGTACATTCAAATACCCATGGTAGTTTTTACTTGTCAGTTTATTTACATGGCTATGAAGCTATTTGTCATATTTTTCAAATAAATACTTTTTGTGTTGTCCCATCTGAAAATTCCGGTCCATCAAGGCAATTTTCAGATACTGCCATTTATTCATTCAATCAAGCAACCAACAAATATGCACTTATCCATTATGGATGTAAAGGTCCTCCTCAGTTGTCAGTTGCCAATGCCGTCACCGCTTTATAATATACAGTGTATGCTGACATATGCTTCATCAAAACTAAAAAATTCTAGGTTTTCTACGCATTGTACCAAACTTCACTATAGTTTATAACATATGCGGGGAAAATGTCGTGAACAATACTCCGTTTTCAATTATTGCCTTTTCCAACTCAAAACTCAATTACCGAGAAAACTAAGGTTTCGAATTAAAAACCTAAAGGGCAAGCAGCATAGCAAAGCCGATGAAACGTAGTAAAAATATGTTTTCTTCGCATCCCTTTGTTACGCGTCATTTGTTCTATTGTTGAAAGTACTTGCCTTTTAAGTATATACTGTTATAATGTCACCAGCACTAATATGACGATACAATAGAATTTCTAGTTGAACTACAATTTCTCAGGGCGAGAGCTGGATTTAACTAGACTGGAAATACTATAATTGTCAATTGGTTGAACAAAAATAACACCTTAAAAATAAATACAGTTACGAAACACATAAAGCAGATGAAAATGTACAATTACGAATGAGTACTTTCCTTTTTTTTTTATTCTACATAAATATGGTATAAAATTGACAATCGATTGAATAAAGTTGGTTTACTTAAACCTCCAGTATATTATAATCCACTTACCTCGACTACTTGATAAGCATGTTAAGTTTCATTTGGAGTGGGAGCCCTGAGTACTTGGCATGGCGTGGCGTGGCAATTCTCCCAAGACATTTAGACCTCGTGGCAGTCAGTCATTTCATCAACTACAAATGGCAATAAAAATCGGTTGCAGGCATTCAGTAGAATGTAAAAAAAAGTCATCCATTATAAAGCAGTATTGATTAAACTTCGGCTAGAGATACACTCCTGACTGGCTGAAAAAAGCCACTCCAACGCTTAAGACACGCCATTGAGGTATGCAACTGTATCATAGCGGCGCTGCGCTGCTTATTGATATGTATGAGGCGATGAAATTTCAGCCATTCCTTATCATCTTTCGTCGTAACGGCACATTTCATATGTTACAAATTGCTCATCATATAAACGCATATCTGACGAAGCCAATCAGACCCATATTAAATATCAATACAGCAATTTTCTACTAGAATGGTCTATTTATTTAAGGTGAAATGATTTATTTTATGAATTTCTTGATTAAACGCTTTGACAGGAACTTTTCTTAAGTAACCAAAGTACTTCTGCATAATTGACTAACCCATATTTCGTGAGGTTTAGGTTTACTCAGCGCTTATGCCCATCAATGCATCATGAAAGCTTTTTTATATTTTATTTATTACCAAGGGCACACAAAAAAAACTACCATTTAATTTTCCCTAGGTTCAATGTTAAATAAAAAAATTTCTATCTTACTTAAACGATATTTAAATTTTTTTTCTAAAGAATAATTCCTTAGGGAAATTAAACAAGGAAATACGGTCACTGTCTGTAGACTTCGCACACACGGTGAATTTGCCACTTTTGGGAAGTGGTACGATGGGATGAACGATGATAATCAATAATAACAACAACTCAGGCTAAAATGGATAGGCATAAGCATTCTAAATTTTTGCAGATTATGTACGTCAATAATCATTGGTGTGATTGTGATTTTTCCCATGACCTTACTTCTGCTGGTGTGCGACCCTTTTGTAAAATTCGATGAAAGCTTCTACGTTTTTTTCCAGGGTTGGGAAATGAATCAGATTTACTTCACGTTGTGTATTAGCATTTGTATTTGTATCAATGTTGATGAACTTCAGCCATGCTCCATGCCTTTCCCCATCCTCTTGTGTGAATGGACAAAGAAAGACTTTCGTACCATGATCTCCAATGTCCAAGCCAATCCTTTCTTCTGTTTTTTTTGTTTTCTTACTCCAATGCAAAATATAACAAAAGACAAGATTTTTGCACTGGTTAAAAGGAAGTAGAAAAAACGTCTTTGTGTTATAAATTAGCAAGTTCCAGCTTTGCTGCTACCACTCGTGATTTCATATGCATACAATATGTTGAAAGATGAAGACAAATTAACTGTACTAAGAAAAACCTTGACATGTGTGAACTAAAGGGGTGATTCTTTTGTCCTTTAAATCAGGTAATTGACCTTTTAAATACTTCAAGAAAACCGTTGGCAGTTCGATGGTCAAAAAAGTCCAGGGGATTTTTTGTCGAGAACCTTTTCATGGTCGAGTGTGAAGAGTTTGATGACCTTCTTGCTGTCTTGGAAGAGGGTAAGCTAAGCGTATATGCATTATTTGAAACCAAGATGTTTTTTAATAAATTGCAACTACGTACGCTACGATTTGAGTACCTCAACTTATTGATCTTTCACCCCTACGCAAAGTGGTCTTTGTGCATAAGACTTTCCAAAAATAAATAATTTTTTCTATTCGTCAGTGCGACATGTAGTCAAAGAGTTTGTCTTGCTATCAGTAATAAGCTGCACGGGTGTGGCCATTATTCAAGATTTGAACGGAGTTTATTAAATTAAAGTACGTTTTTAATTAAATGAAATACCAGTTTGCAAGTTTAAATTATCTTGCTTGCACTTTCTAGGTTACTAATCCGATTCCTAGTGGAGATTGAGTAGAAATAAAATCCACCCTATCTTGGATAAGCAATTTTAACACTGTTTCCGTCCTACTGTTTCCACAATGCTGCTCATTATCCTCCAGGATTAGAGATTTATCTAAAAATATAATGTCTGCGGACTATTATTATCCTGTCCTTTTCTTTATTAAACAGTTTGTTGGCAGACGTAGCGTGTCATTTCTCATTACTTCTGAGCCGGCACATACTACTCCCATATGTAAACGCTTTTGCATCATTTCTTTCTTTACTTCAGAAGTAAATGAACTTATCATTTGGACAATTTCTGATGTGAAAACTTGGGAAGTGCATTTCACGGAAAATTATATTGACAACGAAGGAATTGGTAGAATAAAATTCATAAGCTAAGCATTATTTTCTTACTTCTCTGTTGTCTCCATTTTAGGTATGAGAAATCGGGCTGTTGGCCGACACAACATGAATGAGTACTCCAGTCGCAGTCACACTATTTTGACTGTCCATATAACTTCGGAACAAAAGGTGAAATTATCCTGATCCAAATATTAAATTAACCAAAAATCATTCCACCATCAAAAGTCCCATGCATTAACAAGAACTACTAGACTTCCTTAGTTTTGGTGTTACATGCTCAACCGTCCTTAATTTTTCTGTAAGAAATAAGTAGTTACTACGCCTACGTTTGGTTCATATTTATAAACGGGTTTGCTGAACCGGGTGAGAGTAGAACTGTCTCCATATTCAAATCCGAATCCAATTGCTTTGTGAGATTATGAGAATGAAAATAAAGTGCATGAATTTGCAATGCATATTCTTTATTAAGTAAGTTAGACCGATGCTAAAATCGATATCAAATGCAAATGGAATACCAGGCCGTTATAGCCCCTTTAAAAACTTTCCCCACAGTTACGATAAACTGCTTCAAGTTTTTACTTTCTCAGCAACTTATGCAAAGCATAAACCAGTTTTTCAAAAGTCTTAGCTAATACTTAATATTATATTTTTGGGTGTTTTCAGGCCTCCGAAGAAGGGGTGTTTATCTCCAGACATGGAAAGCTCCATTTTGTTGACCTGGCTGGGAGTGAGATGACGAAAAAGACTCATAGTGAAGGGAAGACACTAGAAGAGGCTAATAATATCAACAAGAGTTTAATGGTTCTAGGATATTGTATAGCATCGTTGAGCGATGCTAAGAAGAAAACTGGTCACATTCCTTATAGAGATAGCAAATTAACGAAGTTGCTTGCGGATAGTTTGGCTGGAAATGGCGTAACTCTTATGGTAAAGGGTTTACTCGAAATCTTTGATCACATCGGCCGAATAAGTAATCATTTTCTATGAAAACGTTCATGGAAATAATATCCGTTAACCAAATGATGCCTTTGCCTCCTATCTTTATCGTAGAATCGGTAGTGAAATTAACCACAATATTTGCAAACTTGCCAAACGAACATCCCCATAGCTCCTTTTCGTTGTCCTGTAATCCGTTGGCTTTCTGTTTAATGTCCTTTTGCATGTAAATAATCAGTTAAACCAAGAATACTGAGACCATTCAGTGGTCAGATAGGCATTTAACTTCCGCATAGGTTTACTTCCGTAATATAAGAAAGCTAATAAACGTATTTGCTAATTTCTGAAAATATCAGATCGCGTGCATCTCTCCTGCAAAATCGAACATGAGTGAAACGCTGAACACCCTTCGCTATGCCGCTCGAGCAAAGAAAATAAAGACAAAGCCTGTGGTAGTAATGGTAAGTTAATTGATTCCCTTTGATTAAATCCAGTTACCAAATAATCAATTAAACCAACATAAAAGTTACTTCAACCTTTAGAATAGAATACTAAAGCACATGAATCAGGGGGCAGTAAACTGTATCACCAACCTCAAATAAGATATGGGAAATGAATAACTAAACCCAATTACCTTAAAAGCCCTTTCGTACTCTTCTATTCTAATCAACATTTCCTTATACTGCTCAATACTGATATTAAACGTCTTTGGTAAAACATTTCTATTTTTGCTCTTCAGGACCCCCGAGAAGCGTTAATTGTGAGCTTAAAACGTGAAGTTGTCGCCTTAAGGGAGGAGAATAATCAGTTAAGACAATTCATTCAAGTTGGCCGACCTTCAACTGGGGAACTGGGGAACTGGCCTGCTAGAAACCTAGAAACAGCAAATGGAATAGGAGAATCCGACCTTCCCGAAGGTTTAGACAAGGAAAAACTAGAGCAAATGGAACCCACCCAGCTTATAGATACCATTGCCAAATTCATCCAAGAAAACGCAGCGTTAAGACAAGATAACTGGGAGCTGATTGCTGTGAGGGATCTTTTGATCCGGGACCAAGAACTCGTTTGCCGAGAGAATGAGAGACTTTTGAAAAAACTAGAGGATGTCAACAGTGTTTGTTGTCGATCTCCAATGGAACCAGCGAGACCGGCCTATTCTGCTGATATGATTACTAAATCTCAGTCGGATGATGAGATTGTGGCCGGTGGAAGAAGACAAGGAGAGGAGGACAATTGGGCTAATTATGATTCCACGAGTCCTTCTAACAATAGCAAAGTAATTGAAATCAGCTTTCTTTCTCAACCTTTAGTTTTTAGCATGACTAAAGGAAATTAGAATATGTTTATGTTAAATATTACCTAAGTTGAAACATTGTTTTAGGATTTAGATTCCCCTCCCCTGAAGCAGAAAGGAAGCGCTCCAGGCACCCCACAACAGATACCTGATTCAATAAGTAAAGAACTGGAGAAACGAAGGATTGGAAAGAGGTTCGTAAACGTTGAGTTATTTATTGAGAAACGTTAGCTAGCGATAGCTGTCTAGTATAAGTAAAAACATGCATTTTGAGATAGGTCGACGTAATAGAAGAAAGAAGTTTTATTGAGAAACTTATATGGCTGATTGACATAGTTTATAAATTTTATGTTGTTCCAGCAGTATGAACAACTTGTCAGAGCCGTACAAAGGTCATAAAAGAAACAATTCCTGGGATAAAATGGGTTCACGAGACAGTTCGGGTGGGTCATTAAAATCAGGCGGATCCAGTGATTCCTTGCCGACCGTGCAGGGAAAACGTGTCATTCCAAAGTAATCCCAGGATAAGATCCAGTACAAGTATATCCAAGCATGATTGTTTTATTTGAAGCTGTAAATAATTTGCCTGCGTCTATATGATTATCAGTATTTAGTTAGCTAACGTTTATAGATTTTTAGTCAGTTGAAATATGCATATTTTTAGTGCATAGAGTTTTCTCTCTATCTTGTACACGTTCGAAAGAGTGCTTTTGGTGACCATCGTTGCGTTTTAGTTAGCTAATGTTAAAATATCTTGCTGGTAATTTAAAAATTTGTCTATTATTTGTTTTTACAGTTCAACAGGCAAGCCTACAACTAGAAAACGGAATCAACGTTCCATATCTCCGGCAGCTAGAAAATCAGGTACATATAGCGATCAAAGAGTTAAGAAAACTTGCAGAGGAAACCAATTTGCACATTAACAGAGTAGCACGCTTTAACCTGGGTGATGTTTCTAATTTTTCTTGCATATTTTCAGAAAAAAATCTTGTTGTGTGATTCAATCAATTTGGAGCTTAAGGATTCTACTTGGACCTGAACTGACATTGATACGCGTTAATTAATTACTTTTTAGAATAATTAAGGGTTTAGCCTATTGCATGAATAATTTCAAAGTTTTCCATCAAACTAGCGTCCAACCCAATGATTATGAAGATATGACAATTGACTAGTAAGGGAACATGCGGTAACAATAAAGAATTCAGTCAATCTCATCTCATGCACCTCTAGTTATTGATGTGATGATGTACACTACATCCAGAGCAGAAAATGTCAGGATAGTAGACAGATTGATTCTTAATAATTAAAATGTCTGCGTATACTACTAACCGATTAAAACAAAATCTTCAGTCTATGACACATAATCAGTATTGCAGTTTAAAAAATCTTGTCATATTGTTTGTAGACTGGTGTCTCAATTGTAATTTATCCACATACAACTTCACAGCACAAATTAAGTTAATAGTTACTAAATAAGCTGGAGAAAGCTATCTATTTTGTGATTAAATTAGTAATGTATGGTTATTGTTATTTATTGAAAAACTAGGTACCTAAAACTTACACGAAATGTACTCCTTAAAGAAATTCGAGTAAAACACAAAAATTAAAGAGATAAATTTGGTGGATTTTCCAAAAGCAATCTTGAAATTATTTTGATTCATTTTATCATTTTACGCTTAATTTTAGGTTTTACATCGTTTAAGTTTGGTCAACTTTAGCGGATTGTTGGAAATATTTACGGACATTGTTTCGTCATGTTGTTTACTAAGCATTACTTTTACGTGTATCTTGTTTACTACAAGCATTCTTACCCCAATAAATCTGTACATCCCTATTTCAAGAAACATTTTTATTTGTATTGCGAAACTCATTGTGGTACAAACACATGCGGTTACAAACTGAAAACATCCTTATGTTCATACTTGTTCTTATTATCAACAGTTTTAAAAACTAGAACACAAAGCCTCAATCACATTTCTAACCCAGCTAATGGTAAAAAAACATTCGTCGTCAAAATATAATTTTAACTTTTTATAGCAATAAAAGGATACACGTCTTATGATGTCTCTCTTATTGATACGATTCCATGTGAATGAAGAGCATAGACAAACAACGGATGAATAAAAAATTCCCTACTCTTTGTCATTTTCATCTTCTCATCCAGATTCAATCACGTGTGAATCAAAGTCTTTAATTCATTAATAATCATTTGAGTTGTATTTTTTGTGATACAATGACAACATCTTGAGTACCCAGTACTTTCACACGTATCTTACTATTATTTATTTAATTGTTTATATGACCTTATATGTTCGCTTCGCTCGTGTATTCTTCTACAAGTTTTCTTGATAAATGCCGGAAAAGGTTAGATTAACAACTTTAGACCTACAAACTAACATGTGTGTCTTCTTCTGCTTGTTTACAACTAACCTGTATTATTAGTTTTACATACATTAGACCATTAGTAGAGAAATCCAATATTTGGGATTAGCTTAGACGTAGTAGTAGTTTTGCAGTTGGTGGATAATGTATTGGACTAAAGTTACTGTAATCTGTATAATATTTAACATAATTAATTAGAGGTTAGTAAATACAGAGTACATATACAACTTTTTTTCAAACAACAACATTTTTACAAATTAAACTTACTACAGTGTCTACCAACGATGCCTGGGGACGGACTTCAGTGCCAAGCCCTACAGTTTGGTAAATAGGAAATTAGCATTGGGGGAGAAGAGTAGGTGTTTTAGGTACTCTTGGTGAGAAGATTGAAAAAGGGTTGGTGAAGCGAACCTTTACCAGGTAGTTCTATCGGGAAGGATAAGGGAGAAAGTGACCTTTTTCTCCCAGCCCCTTTTTCCAATAAAACTACCTGGGAAAGCTTCGCTTCACCAACCCTTTTTCAATCTTCTCACCAAGAGTACCTAAAACACCTACTCTTCTCTCCCAATGCTAATTACCTATTTACCAAACTGTAGGGCTGGGCACTGAAGTCCGTCCCTAGTCATCGTTGGTAGACACATTATCGTTCTTCGTTTTCTTGTACTCGGCATTATGTACGGTTATTAGAACAATAAATTACTACGTCTAACACTAAAAACCTCATGCTGGGCTTTTTAAGGAGCAGAGACTAGACTGCACATACATGCATGCTTCCATATTTTATTCAATTTGCACCTTCTTTCCTTTTTATATCATCCTCTGAAGCAACTCAATCAAAAAAATATATTTTCATATGCATTACTTTCAGATGGATTCCTCCTATATATATATTTCTATATTTCTATTCACTATTATATGTATAATGCATAATACACCTTGCATAATGGCTCTATTCCTGTCAGTGATGTTCAAGCTAAATTTATGTTCTCTTTTTTCATCCCTAGCTGTAGAAATTTACCAGCTATTTAAGAACTGATCTAATTAAGGGAGTTATCTTTAAATCTATAGTAATTATAAGGGTTTAAATAACCAACGGATGTAACGAAGAGAAGTGGTAAAGTAGTAGTAGTAGTATCAGCTTTATCAGTACTTTAGGCAGGGTATTATTTTGTTATTTGCGTGATGAGTACTAGTCTCGTTTATAATTGCATACTTTCTGTAACGAAAAATACCATCAAAACCTTTCATTTTCATATAAAGTAGGCTACAGCTTATAACAACACGGTCCTAGAAGTAATTGCCACTATCGTTTAAGGAATTTTTATTAACAGCAATAACAATGCACTACCTACTCCGTGCTGTCTTTATGTCTGCATAACATATATTTAAACAATAAGGTCAACTTCGATAAGCAAGATGCAAGGGTTGTTATTAGCAGCTATGAGGCTTGAGTGATTTTTATTTAACATATTGTCCAAAAAAATATATGGCTAAGGACTATGGAGTACTTTTTACCCAAGTTGCATTCTTTGTTGTATCTTTCTACATTAAATTTAAAACTAAACATTTGCCATCTTTCGCAAACTAAATAGAAATCAATCCTCTCATATGGTTGACCACAAAACAAACGTATCCTTACGTTTTCGGTCCAGCTGTATGTGACTTAAGTAGTGATCTCTCCTATTTTCAAGATAAGGTTGCCGTAGTATTTTACATCGACATGATTAATTGGTAAGATGATAGAATTGATAGTCAATTTTTGATTGAAATGATTTTGGTACTTTCTCATCTATCCAACTTAGTTTAATCTGAATGAGGCAAACGGAAAAGACGGTCCCTTTAAAAAAGAGTTCTTCAGGGGAAAAAATGACCAGACAGTCTTTTGGTTTCATGAAAGGGAGAGATATAGGATTTGATTACAATTGAAGTGATAATCTGCAGTAGTATAATCACTCTGTAATCATACCCTACCCTGGGCCAGGACAGAAAATGTGTAAAAGTTTGTACATTCAGATTACAGTAAAGAACTAATTATAATCCAACTTATAACCATACAAAAGTCATAGCAGCAGCAGAATTCATCACACCATAGCCAGTTCTCTATTTTGATTACAAAGTGTTCTTAAAGTTACAAGTAAACAAAATGAAAATAGCAAGTCTCTCCAAATTGTTTGCCCGATTTCTACTCTCAAATTTATGACAAAAAATGTTCCCCTATTTCAGTTTACATCTTTCTGCAGCCTGACAGAATCCTCTTACATTCAATAAGACCTGACGGTGCTACCTTGCATATAGGAATTGTTTTTCCCTCAGAAAGTACCATTTACGTCATGATAATACTATTATCTAAGCCTCCCTATTTAACATTGATTACTTCGTTAAAAGAAACGTATCTCTTTCTAATTCATTGTAAATGCTTTGCATGATGAAAGGACGAGGGGTTTTGGAGCCATTTTTACAAGATTATCAAGTCAGATTATCACGAGCATACAAAATTCATCGCTGCGACATTATGATATACATGCCTATATGCCCTGTGTTTATTTTTCATGCAAAAAAACTGATTTTGCAAATAACATTGGGTTATCTATTTCCCTAGAAATTAGGTCTCTGACGCCAAATTATAATTTAAAATATACATCCCTACTTCACAGCCTCATTAATATTTTCATGCTTAGTTTCGAAGTCCATGGCCGTGTTCGTCACTCACTAATATCAACTATAGGCATGTGAATTAATGATAAGTGACCATTATTCAACTCAACAGATAGACAGTAAGAACTTCGGAGTTAAGCCTGAAGCATTCTTTTACACGCTGCAACCTTCCATGTACAAAACTCTAACAACGTCAACATACACTGGTTTGCTTCAGACTAAGGGACGCGAGAACCTAGGGCTTCGTGCAACTACAACTTCAGCCAACAGTTTCAGGGCAAAAATTCGACATGCATTTAAGACTTAAAAAAGTAATCAGCTTAGAGGTTTAAAACATTATGAGCTAAATAATTTTTAGTAAGATTCCTGGTTCTGCAAAAGCCTTTGAATTTAATATTAACAACTATACTATAGTGTGGTTTTCTTTGTACGTTAGCTGAACTTCCAAGTTTTACATTTGACGTAAGTAGGCATATATCTTGACTTTTTTAAATGTTTACGTGGAAACAGCAGGGAAAAAAGGCAAGTTGTCCTTAAAATCCTTACTAGCTGATGGTCAATTCAGTAGATGAGACTGGCTAGGGCTACAAAAACGACGACAGACAAAGACGATGACGTTAGTTAGGATTTTATTTGTAGGTAGTGTACTACTTATAAGATAAATGATATGTTAACAGAATATTTTCCCTTTGTTATCTGTCCCCAGAAAAGGCAGTGAGGTTCAAAATCTTGAAATATCTATTACAAACAGTACTGGGTACGTTAAATTAATTACACATTGTGATCAATCATTATTACTTCCTCAACTGTCGTCCTTCAAATGAAGTAAAATACATAAACGTGATTATGCGTGAGGATCCAACAAAAGGAGTTCTGTGACAGAACCTCTGTCTGTGATTCGATACCACTGTGTATTTTAATTTTATCCTTTTTTTATGCGGGTGAATATTTTTTTACTATAATTTTGTGTCCTTCTGTTTAATTAATTTAATTTATCAACTGACCTAAATCTATGCTGCTGCTTGCTACTGATTAGTGGTAACTGCTATTGATTACTGATTTTTAAACGGATTCTCTAAAAATGGTCGGTTTTTTTTAGATATCTTTAAAATGCGGAGTGAGTACTCATATTAGAACTATATATTACCTATCTAACCAACTTTTCACTTTGGTGATTATATATTTCTTACTGGGCTAAGCAGTGCATAATATTAGCAGGGGGTCGTACTTCAATAGTACGATAATTATTATGAATACGCTGAATAATGCTATGGAGTAGAAGGATGTATGTCTTGAGGAAATACATGAGAGGAGTTTGAAAGTTTTGCTAGGGAAGTAGTTGCTTTCGTTAGTAGTATTTTTGTGAGAAGTTAAACACTATACCATTGCTTGTGGCATAGCACATTAAGATTCATAATGATGTTGAAGTGTAGCATAGCAGTAAGACAGAGACTGAAAGATAATGCTTAATTCATGTCTCTTTTTATAAACAAACATTGGTTGAGGAATGATGTTTTAGACAGTTATTTACTTATTTAGTTTTAAAATTTAGAAACCAACTTTCTGGAACAATGCAGACTGGACCGAGAAGACTGAGAAGGATTTACATGAATTTTGTGATTTTTATCTAGAGTTTATAATTGAGTTAAAATAATTGTGATCTATAGTTCCAAGAGATATTTGGCTATGCTATGCTAACACTAGTGGATGTGTAAGCGGACTCGAGATGCTAAAAGTAGTATATTATATTGTCTATTGCAATAATGACTGATCACAATCTAGTTCGTAATGCATTCTGGAAATGATGAACTTCATAAACTTCGTTCGTCCCCCATTTCGGTTAAAACGAACGATGGAACAGACGAGTGGGCAACTAACTCCATATTAAAAGGAAGAGTGTAAAAGAGTTATGTGGGCGGCAGAGATTAGTAAGTTTTCGTAGTATCGGCTATGGGTTGGCTTCCTCGATTTGCTCACGAAAATTTTAGCTTAAGGTTGATGAGAAATGTTGGCTAGTTTTTCATAATAATTGGAGACAGTATAGGTACTAGAGTTGATGGTAGTTGATACACAGAAACACAATATAGTACAAGTATTATAAATCCCAGATGATGACAACTGATGATGACTTTAGTCCTTAAAAGTAGTAGCTTGTCTCATAGCCCAAATCTTTTGAAAATGAGGTCTTTGCCTTTGGAAAGAATGGATCCTTCGGAAGCCTCCCCAGGAGCCCCACCACCACCAATGGCTGAGTGAGTAAAGTCAGAGAATTTTTGCATAAGGGAACCAGGGGCATCGGTTAACACCCCGGGTAGTTTACTAGTGATAGGATTGGCACTTGTCCCAGCCGTTGAGCTTGTGCTCATCACCGTCGCTGTAACCTTGCTGGCTGACGACATGTCAGTCCCATTGGGCGGTTCTGTTGTTGGACTGAATTCAGGCACAACTGTAGGGACCCCGCGGATGTTTCTTATGGGTGGTTGTGCTTTATTCCCGAGAAACTCTCCTCCTGAGGGTTGACCTGGGGGGTGGCTATCAGAATGAGGGGGCTGACCTCGGCCTCGTCCTACGGCTGGACCGCCACCTCTACCACCTCTCCGAGCTCCCCCTTCGAAGTTGTTCATCTGTAAAAATAAGCATCCCACAAAAAAGGAGTTGATGAGACTGGACAATTATCGCACGTCTGATTTCTCTTTTGTATCAATCATTTGGCCAAATGTTAAGAAATAATTTTCTAATCGGTAATAATAATGAAACTAAGGAACCAAATAGTATACAACTAGATAGTGAGAATCTGTGTGTTAGAGTCCGAGGAACCTTTTAAGTCTTTGACAAGGTCCTCTTCTTCTGTTTCAAGTGGTAAACATCAGCAAGGCTCTATGTTTTAACTGACCTTCCATTACTCAAATAATATATAGATAGAGATACACAATATATACATAATGATAAGGAGACTATAAAAATGGGACTGATTGGGGGCATGGGGAGTTCCACAAACAGCCAGAGCAGTAGTAAGTAGTATAATGTTTCCATACAAAAGTTGATTTTACGAGAAGAGTACTCTGCTGGGCACTAAGGAGGCGGAACAATGAAAGCTATGCGTGAACAAAAGCCGAGCCTTCAGTATAGATTGATAGACAAAGGGGAAGGGGGGTTACGATCATTAAATAATAATAAAAGTATACGTAATACCAACAAAGAAGGTAACAAAAGATGAAACTGATAAAGAATAAGGTTAAGGGCTAAGACCTATGGGTGCGCTTTAAAGCAGCAATTCGAAATGGGAAGCGTCTGTGGAAAGAGAGTAAACTTACCTCCGAGTGATCGAGAGGATAAGAGGCGTCTAGATTAGCAGCGGCGTACAGAGAGAGAGTCATAAAAAAGACAGAATTTTGTTCAGAGGAGCACAACATCAATCAGGGGATAGTGCAATGAACAAGCCAATTATGAGATTGATAAAGAGTTTCTATATTAAGTCAAGTAATAATAATAATGACAATAATAATAATAATAATAATACAGGATCGCAGTGCTGCTGGCTTCCCGAGGTGGCCCACTCCAGCCCAATAAAGACGAAGCATACACCGCAATATATAATGAGACATCGAAGGCACATCGAGAGAATTAATGTATAGACAATTGAATCAAATAGAGAATTGGAATGGAAAAAGGGAGTTTGTGAAATCACACTACATTCACGCCATAAATGTGTATCGCATAGTAGCGTACTCCCTAATAGAGCCACACCCATCCTTAATTTTCATTTTATACAGCACTTTTGGAGTGGTTGGGGGTCACAGGGCAAAAGGTAGGTAGACATTGGTGGTTGGAAAATGGGGTTTAATGTACTACAACAATATATACATAGAGGAAGTTTGGGGTAAGTCAATTGGTAGTAGTAAAGGGTTACAACAATATATAATGGAACGATGAGTCCGGTTTTTACTAGGTGTACGATGATAAGAAATGGAGAAAGTTCACAAAAACGGGTCCTAACCGCACTGCGAGTCCACACCAAATAGTACGAGTATGAAAGGGAAAGGAGAGCGTACTGTTTGTATTTAAAACCAAGCATACCATTCCTTGTTCCCCGTCCTTGCGGTGGGCCCATCATTTGGGCACCATCTCGAGGAGGAGGTGGAGGGCCTCTCGCCCCAGGGCCGGGGGGACGTCGATGATCTGGAGGCCCTAAATGGGGAGCAATAGGTCTCCGTCCACCAGGACCTCCACCCCTTCCTTCCTGGTATTCTGGTGGGGCTTCTGTGAGGAAATTGGACGGAACCAGCCCACGTACTCCGTTCAATTCACCCATGAAGAACCCATCATCATCCATTTCCCCAAATACTTTAATTATATCACCGGTAGTGAACGACAACTCAACCTGAAATCGGTTAGGAGATTAAATTAAATCTGGTAATGAACTACCGTGGGATTTTAGTAGAACTTTTCTTACTTTTTCGAGAATAGAACTTACTTCAGAATCCACATTCGGTGATAACTCTTGAGGATCATAGTCATAAAGGGCTATCATAACTTTAACTGGCACACTGGCGTAAATGTCTCCCCATCGATCTCTTCCCATTGCTCGACGTTCTCTCCCACTGGCTAATGGCTCACCACCCTCCTGCTAAAACAAATTATTAAATATTCCCAGGGGCTGCTAAACCAGTTTCTTACATAAACTGGCCGACCGTTGACCCGATTGGGTTAATATGTAAGCTTTCGTTGCTTAAACAATTCGAAGAGGTCTCGCTCTAGTCTCGCTCTATTAATTCGAATAGCTCTAGTAAAGGTAAAAGGTTAGATTTTTCAGAAATTGTGTTAAATGTTTGAATATGTTTTTTTAAAGTTTGAATAAGACTACAAGATACGTTTTAAACTGCAATCAGAATTGAAGTAGGGTAAAAACCGGAGTTCCGAGGGTTAGGTGCGGATAAAAACATACTTATGACGGATTGATTAAGATCCTTACATTGAGCAGTTCTTGTGCAACACGTTCGTCATCTGGCTGAACTTCGGATACCATGTTGCAAGGTACAAACCCCCTTCTTCCACCAGCTTCACCCCAGTAAAAACCATCAGCGTCTTTCTCTCCGTATATCTACACGAGGGTTGAAAACAAGTGTAAATAATTTACGTTATATTTAACAAGCTCTATTCTTATTTTTTTGTAGTCAACTGGCTTGAAACTGCGTAGTAAAAAACTAACAAAATCTATAAAACTTTTCTAAAGCAGCATGCAAAACGTTTACTAGGTCTTTATAATATAAACTTGAGCAATAATAAGGCACCTTGATAAGTTGCCCCTCTCTAAATGGGAGTTCTTCCTCACAGGCGTCAGGATTAGGGGACATGGTAGGTGGATCGTAGTCAAAAAGTGCAACGAATAATCTATGTCTAACTTCAGCAGGAGGTCTAGGACCAGGCCGAGGTGGTCTTCCGCGATCGTAGTATTCGGGTGGTGGAGGTTTAGGCCTAGAATGTTGGGACTGGGGTGGCGCATGCTGTTGAGGGGGATAACCTCTAGGCCGATCAGATTGAGGAATAGGACGTGGCCCTCTTGGATCAGGGGGAGGGGGGCCCCGTCCACCGTAGTCCCTTGGATGAGATAATCTTGACTGACGATCCGTGTCTTTTGTAATTTCTGGAATTTCATTGGTACGGATTAAGTTGAAGCTGTTTTTAAGCCTATTCTTGATATTTAGACTGCCTATAGAAGGGATTGACATATGATATCCAGCCATTTCTCTACTATCGCTGAAGCTATCTTCCCCTTCCATCATAAACCTTTGAGCCCGACTATTTTGATTGGGAATGTTGTGCCTTTTGACTCGCAGAACTTGAGCAGGTATTGGAATTGGAACGCTATCTGAGGAAAGACTATCACGGGACTTGGTGCGTACCGTTACTTGTCTAGGGATCATCCCTTGGAACCTGTTCAGATCCAAGAGTGCATGGTCCCCTGAATAAACAAATTCATAAAATTACAGATAATTATACACAACGACAGATGGTAAGTCTAGTTCTAAATAGTTTAACTACCCGAAGGGCTGTCTATTTCAAGGATTTTCCTTCCGTCCGCGAAAACGGCATAACCAGTCACCACAGCCCCATTGGAAGTAGCCGCAGCGACTGGATGCCAAGTGACAAGAATTGTATTGTCTTGAGGACCAGCTTCAACTTGAACATCAATTGGGGGATCAGGTAGACCTAAACATCCTCAGAGAATACATCCAGAACAATTCACTACTTCTACTCAAATCCTAGATCCATAATAAGAATCATGAAAGTTACCTTTCGGAAGAGTTTTGAATTCTGTATGTGCGGACAATTTTTCCATCTGTTTGCTACTCTTCTCATCGAAATGTGGAGCTTTAATATTCTTGGACCGGACAGTCACTCGATAAGTTGTATTTGGGGTTAAGCCTGCTTCACAATTTTAGTACATTTACAGAAAAATTTTGAAAAGCTAAGCGTTTCTCGGTTGTAAAACAACTAGCTACATGCATGCTCATGCATTATTATATGACCACTGACCTGTTATTGTGTGTCGGTAGACACCAGGCTTTACCGTCCTTACTTCAACATTATTAACACATACTACGTGTTGATAATTACTATTGGCAGGGAGCCATGAGATAACGGCTGAGGTGCTTGTTACTCCCGTAGCTCTTATGCAAGACGGGGCCAGAGGGGCGTCTTTTCCTATGACCATTGTACAGGCTGCATCTCGTGACGTCCTACGGTTTGGAGTAACTGCTCTAACACTAATTCTATGTGGCTGTAAACAGAGGAACAAAGGCGTTCAGGTCAAATATAGTCATACTTCAGGGAAGGGAGGTTTCGACAGAATCAGAGATTTACCCCTGGGATAAATTATAAAAAAAATTAAAATTCATGATGTGCAGAGGATGCTAATAGGACATGATACAAACAATGCCCGTGTTCCAGAATATAAAAAATGAAGGTCTTGCTGACCTTTTAATGGAATACCAACAAGTAGGGAAATGGGGTTAAAATAAACTGTTGACTTAACAGTGTTTACAAGTGTTATTAATAATGTTAAGGCTATTGTAACCATAATCCGTCCGAGACCCTTTTCGCTCATGGGAGGCAAATAATTACTCGGATAGTTGGGTTGGGTAATATAATTCTAAATTATATTTCCAAAACTACCTACCCTGTTGCAGTCAACTCCTTCGACCAGTGCTCTGGTCCTTTCATTAGCCTTGACAGTGCATCTTAAAAGGCCATTGACGTAAACTTGATAGCTGTCAATAGTACCGGGAGGACAGTCTGGGGAGTTCCAGCCGATGAGTATGCTTTTATTAAGTTGACGTTCAAGGGTCAGTTGTATTGGTGGAGGTACTAGCACCGAGAAGAATAAATCTATTAATTGCAAGTACGTAAGGTGATTTACTAGTTGACTATCAAGCTTAAATTACTTGTTGTAAGAGTGCTGTTAATGCAGTAAGTAATATTTTCTAAACTTCGTTATTTCTTGCATACACCACGCTCCAGTTACAACGGCAGTATATTGCTTTTACGAACCCCCAGTCCGATTGACTCAAAAAGTTCTACTTGTTCTACACAATTGCATTCTTGTTACGAAAAGCGTTAGTTGGTAAGTAGCCAGAAAGCGTTTGTGCTTATAGATCTCGTTTTAGAATGCTAAATCAATGGAATAATTTATTTTGCTTGTTGTTAGCATGTTGCTGTGCGTAATGTATGCAAAAAAGCGTGCTTAGTTAAAGGTTTTGAAGATTCTACAAGAAAACTCACCATTTTTCTCAGGGTCTCCATCATCATCAATAATGTCTTCCAGGTCCAAGTAGCCAAACTCCTCTTGTCTCCTGTGCATTAGCTCCTCTGCGTTTCCATACAAATCAAAATCTTTTCTAATTTTATAAAATGTTCTACAACAATACAATACATACACTAGGTAATACCACATTATTTCGCCCTCGTCTATAGCGCGATTTCTATTAAAATGCTTTTATTCTCCGGTTTCTTCAATCCCTTCAACTTCATTTCATTCAACCTTTAAAAACCCTTCCTATTTTTGATAAGAAACACCGCACCATTGGTGAGGACATAAGTTAATGTGATTCATGGAAGATTGCTGAGCACATCACATTTTCTTTTCGCAACATTTCAATTTACTCAATTTACCACTTTATAACATAAAAGCAAGTAAAAAGCAAATTCTCCGAACAATTAATTTCTAATCATGGTTTAGGTTAAACAATTACTGCTGTACTGGTGGTGGTGGTGTCTATAGTCTAGAGCTGTTATACTAATCAATTACTAAAGCGTGCTCATTTAGTTTCTACCATAAATAAAAAACTTACTTTAATAGGTAACTGTATCCAGAACAAAGAACAAATAATTGTGATACTACTACTACTACTACTACTACTACTACTACTACTACTTCTACTTCTACTTCTACTTCTACTACTACTACTACTACTACTTCTACTTCTACTTCTACTACTACTTCTACTTCTACTTCTACTACTACTACTACTTCTACTTCTACTACTACTACTACAACTGCTACTACTACTACTACTACAACTACCACTACTAATACTACTACTAGTACTACTACTACTACTACTACTGCTGTTGCTACTGCTACTGCTACTGCTACTACTACTACAACTACTACTGCTACTGCTACTACTACTACTACTACTACAACTACTACTTCTACTACTACTACTACTACTACAACTACTACTGC
>JAQFZX010001640.1:0-26783 GCA_034682405.1 Hydroisotoma schaefferi | reverse complement strand
TTCAGAAGTGAGAGATTTTGAGAAAAAGGTCCACGTTTCATGACCTGTTAAGATCGTTGGTTGTTAAGGGGCCTTGGCTACGACCCAACGAGTGGTTCATCCAAATAGTAAATCTATTTTATATTTATGGAATGAATCATATGCATACAGGCACGGGTTTTAATATCGTTTACTAATGAATGTGGAAATGCTAGTTGGGGGTGCTTAGCACATGTCTTTAATTACATACATACATTATAAAACCTATGACTATAGATGCACATCGATAAAGTTCATTTCATTGTCATCATATCAAAAATGTGCAAACAAACTCAGTCTTCTTGAACACACAGCTTGAACATAAAGTTGGGGTGAGCATCCGCAAGCATCTTGAATTGCTGACCATCCGTGATAAGTCGCTTCTTGTTCCTGATTGATACAAACACGTAACACGTTTGCAGTGTAACCATAAGTCAGCAAGGTAAATAATTACTTTTATTTTAGGTTTTAAAATACTCACGCCTTAGCAATGGACAAAGCCCGGCTCATCACTGCAGTGATATCGTAAAGTTCTCCGAAAGAGTACATAGTCGGTGTGGTCTCTAGTGTAATACTATTCACAATCATAGGAAGGATTTCTCCCTTCAGCCCCTTAATCTCGTATGTATGACCCAGTTTGAAAATGTCAATGGATATCCCAGGAACTGCTTCCAACTTTCCCGTATAAATAAATCGGAGCATCTCTTTAACAGCATCCGGGTCAAACTCGTCCAACTTTATGTTCCCTTCTTTAGCTTCCTTCATATCCGTTTGGACCATCCTTTTAAAAACATCACTACAATCTAGAAAAAATACAACATAACAATCTTATTCTAACCCAAATTATAAACGTAGTTATCATTGATAAATCTGTATCATTTATTACGGGCCAAAACCATCTTGTGCGCTGGAAATTTCATAGCCTTAGATGACACGGAGATGTCAGATAAAACATCAGATAGGCAGTAGGGCTCAAATGACGGCAAGTATGACTCCTTTCCATAAATGTCATTCAGTTGACTTGAAATTGCTACAGCCAAACAACAAAATTCAGGCCAAAACTCAAAATACCTTCAGTGCATAGATGTAGAATTTAAAAAAGTACTAAAGCATGAATGTTTTAAAATACTCACGCAGAGAAAAGGTGAGGATGACCCTTATCTTGTCTGTGGTCTCCACCCAGTAATTATGGAGATTAGGATAGTCAAAAAGATAGCCTTTCCATTTCGAGGGGTCTTTGGTCTTGATTGCTTTAGCTTTGGTTTCCGTCATGATTTTGCCATTCCGCTGAACATTCCCTGCGGACAGGAATTGAAGCTGACAACTTGCAACAAGAAGATGCTGTAATTTTGAACAATGAAAGATGGACACGACCGCACGGCGACCTAGTTGGAATCTCCTAAAAAGACCAATATATTAAATACATTTTTCAACTCAATTAGAAACATATAGCAATCTATGCACTGACTGTATATCCTCGAATAAAGGCCTCACCCTCATCCTCATCCAAATATTGGCTTCCCAAAGGCTTCCCTAAAAAGGGGCCCGTAATAAATAGTAGCCTACCTAAAATAGTGGCCTCCCTCAAATAGTAGCCCGTTTCGAATAGTGGCCTCCCTCAAATAGTGGCCCGTTTCGAATAGTGGCCTCCCTCAAATAGTAGCCCGTTTCGAATAGTGGCCTCCCTCAAATAGTGGCCCGTTTCGAATAGTGGCCTCCACTCAAATAGTGGCCCGTTTCGAATAGTGGCCTCCACTCAAACAGTGGCCCGTTTCGAATAGTGGCCTCCCTGAAATAGTAACCCGTTTCGAATAGTGGCCTCCACTCAAACAGTGGCCCGTTTCGAATAGTGGCCTCCCTGAAATAGTAACCCGTTTCGAACAGTGGCCTCCTTCAAATAGTGGCCTCACTCAAATAGTGGCCTCCTTCAAATAGTGGCCTCCCTCAAATAGTAGCCCGTTTCGAATAGTGGCCTCCCTCAAATAGTGGCATCCTTCAAACAGTGGCCCGTTTCGTATAGTGGCCTCCACCTCCACTTCACTCAAACAGTGGCCCATTTTGAATTTTGAATAGTGACCCAGTCAAATAGGGGCTGGTTCGTTCGTTTCGAATTGGTCCTCGGGTTGGAGTAAGGCGTTGGGTGGAACCACCCAGGCGGTTCGAACCACTCAGTGGTTTCAAACCACTGAGTGGTTCCAACCGTCGGGTTTCAAACCACTCAGCGGTTCGAACCACCACGACGGTTCGAACCACCACTCAACATCATCCCCATGCAGAACACACACTCAATTCATTCCTTCGTGTCATTTTGTCCTGTTCGTCTGTCGTTTTCGTCCGTTTTTGGTCCAGTTTTAGTCATTGTTGGTCCATCGTCAGACGTCCGTCCGCTCAGGGGAAAGGTCCGTCCAGGGGTAACTGTCTTTGAGTCCGTTGAAGGGGGAAAAGACGTACCAGTCGTCAGTAGTCCGTTCTGGGCGGACGACTGACACACGCACCCCTGGACGAACATTTTCCCCTGACCGGACGGACGACTGACGGGCCACAAACGATGGAAAACTGACCAAAAACGGACAGACGAACAAAACTTACCAGGACAAAATGACACGAAGGAATGAATGGGGTGTGTTCATATCTGTTAGATTAATCGATTTTTTGAGGGGATTAAGGATTACGGCAGAGCTGGGTGATTAATCGATTTTTTAACGGGATTAAGCATTAGGGATTACTAATCCATAATCTGGGTTACTAATCACATAATCCCTAATCTGGATTACCCCAGCTCTGGATTACGGATTAAAAATTTTGAAAACGTGAATTTTACTTTTGGATGATTTTCTTCCCTGACCTTCCGTTTTTTCATATTTAAAAAATAAGAATCTAATTTCTGACAGAAATGTTTAAAAAGTGACAGTGGATTATGTAAAAAAAAGTTAACATCGTTAAAAAAGTCCGATTAATTGGTAAACAAGCGCCTCGTTGAATGATTTTTTATTGATGATTAAACCGTGCGGATTAAACCTTCACGCCTACGCAGTGCGCATGGTGATTAAAATCACTTGGAAGAATAAACCGTTTTCGGATTTTAATCGGTTACCTTGAAGACCCCTGATGTGAAAATTCTGAACTATGGGATTAGTTTTGGTAATTAAGGATTACTTTTAAAACACCCTTGAACTGAATTGCTTTTGTTTTGATCCCTTGTCAGAGAGCTAATAGAGAACGTCAAAATGAAATTAGCGTCAAAACAAGCAATCTTTAAAATAACACTGTTAGTCATTGTTCAGTCATAAAAACCAAAAACCAAACCTTAGATTAATCCACTGTTGGATTGACGGATTAATTAATATGATTCTTGGTCTGACTTCCGAATTATTTGTATTATGGATTGGAGCTTAGTTAAATTCTCTAAGTGTGTGTGTTCTGCATGGGAATGATGTAGTGTGGTGGTTCGAACCGTCGTGGCCGCTCGAACCACTGAGTGGTTTGAAACCGTCGAGTGGTTCGAACCATCGTGGCGGTTCAAACCGTTACGCCTTACTCCAACCGGTCCTCGTTAATTTCTTACTGTACCAAGGGGTACAAATAGTATTAAAGGATATAAAGGGGTGTGGCTGGACGGGGTTGGGCGGGGCCTGCTTAACATGTAAAGGATAGGGCCTATCGGGAATTTCAGGCACATTTGAAAACTAGGTGGGTTAGGGTTAGGTAGGGTTACAGGTACAATATGTACCCTGGAACCCCTAGTGGTGGTTACGCCATAGTTAATAACCCCATTTACACCCCATTTAATAGGATTGTGTAGTAACGGCCTTAAAAACTGGTAAACTGCTACGTGGCTCCTATTCCAGGATATACAGTATTTAATAAAAACTCTTACCAACTAATTAATTTAGATTCCCTTGCAACTGCCGCAGAAACCTTACGAAACGGTAATTTAGAATTATAAAGTTTCAGTTTAGGGGTCGCTTTTAATCTTGCACGTAATTCGCTGCGTAAAGGGACATTGAAATCCATCACTTCTCTTATTCCTTCCTATAAATAATCAGGATTTCCATACATTTGAAAACAAAAACCGAAAAATATAAATATAAAAATTAAAAATGTGGCTTATTACAAAATTCGGTTCTATCAACTCCCGTTTTTTGGCCACTTTCTCTGTCATTTTAGGTCAGAAAGGCAGCCTTAAAACAACAAGTACACTTTCAAGAAATATTCGAAATTTTCCAATAATATTTCGAATTTGAGTTTAGTGGCTGTGTCCTTTTTTATTTTGTGGATGGTGATTGGTGAGACTGAGACGCTAGGCCGGTGAGATGATAAATAAGATAGTGAGAATATCAGAGAGAGAGAGAGAATATCAGAGAATATCAGAGAATATATCAGAGAATATCAGAGAGAGAGAGAGAGAATATCAGAGAATATCAGGGAGAGAGAGAGAGAATATCAGAGAATATCAGGGAGAGAGAGAGAGAATATATCAGAGAATATATCAGAGAGAGAGAATATCAGAGAATATCAGAGAATATATCAGAGAATATTTCCAGGCAAGATACTGGCCATTGGCGCAACCATTGGGGGTACGACGAGGGTACATTTGTACCACCTATTATTCCTATGTACCAATGTACCCCTGGAATTTCCGATTAGCCCTACCCGGTTGGAGTAAGGCTGAGGCCGCAGGAAAGCCTGGTGAGCCTAGAGAGCCTGCAAAAGGCTCCACACAGGCTCTACATGGGAGAGCCTGTCCTAGGCTTTACAGACACTACATGGGAGAGCCTGTGTAGAGCCTGCTCCACACTAGTATCCAACATACTTAAAGTTAAACAAAGCGAATACATTAGATGAAAAATTAATAAGATATGATTGTCAGTTGTCTGTCTTGATTTAATTATATTTCACAAAATATAGTTTATCTGTAAAAGTTTCATAATTGCATACAAAAGGGTTAAAAAATAGAGTGGATGAGCATTATACAATTTCAGTCTTGCATAAAAAGCTGGAACATGAAGTTTGGATAAGTTAATGTGAGCGTCTTGAACTTTTCAACGTCCTTAACGAGGCTTTCTTTATTCCTAATTTTAAAAAAGCCTCAGTAAAAAATTCTGCTTATTCAAAAATAGGTTAAATGATTTTTTGACCACGACGCTCGGAAAAATACCGTATTTCCGGAAATTACTCCCCTGGGGAGTTGTTGTTTCAAAGGAAAAATTGAAAAAACTCAAACATGGGCAAGATAGGGCGAATTAAAATTTTTAACATGGAAAGGTAGGGGGGAGTTATTCCGGGGGTGGGGGCTAATTTCCGGAAATCCGGTAGTTAATTGATATTTATGGAATATGTATATATTTTAAAATACTCACGACTTGCCGATGGCCAATGCTCGCCTCATGATCGCAGGGACTGCATGAATCTCTCCAAAAGTAAACATCCTCGGTGCAGTTTCCGGTGTAATGCATCTCAAAACAAGGGGAAGGATTATTCTCTTGAGTCCCTTAATCTGATAAGTGTGACCAAGTTTGAAGAGGTCATGGGTCATCTCCGGGGTCGACTCGAACTTCCCCGTATATACGAATCGGAGCATCTCCTTTACTGCACGCGGATCAAACTCGTCCAGTTTTATGTTCTTTTCTCGATTCTCTTTCATATCCGTTTGGACCAATCGTTTGAAAACATCACTGCAATCTAGATCATTTGTAAATTGTCATTTAAAATACATCGCAAAAAGCTATAGCGTTATTGTTTAGATATAAAGTTCTTTTTACGGCTCAAAACCATCTTATGAGCTGGATATTTCGTAGAATTGGACGATACGGAAATGTCGGAAAGGTCATCAGACAGGAAGTAGGACTCGAATGAGGGCAAGTATGAATCTACCAAGGCATCCTCGTTAATCATCGGTTTCATCAGTTGAATCTCTAAACAAAATAATGATTTACTAATGAATGCTGCCAAGCTTTTTAAAAAAAAAATAAAAAAAAGATGTTCGTACGGGAAGAAAAGGTCAGAATGACCCTAATTTGTTCAGTTGTTTCTGTCCAAAACCCATTGAAACTTGGGTAAAAGAAAGATATGCACTTGTATTTGGAAGGGTCGGCCGTTTCAACGATTTTGGCTTCTTTTTCTGTCATAATTTGACCGTCCCGTTCCACATTCCCTTTTGATAAGAACTGAAGTTGACAACTTACAAGCAGAGGACCCTCTTTTTCTGCACCGTAAAATATCTCCACGACGGCTGACGCCCCCAATGATAAGGCCCTATATACAGACAGGAGAAATATTTAAAATGCTTATCTTAACTTCGTCATTTCATTTTTAGTAAAAAAAAAAGCTTTACGAAGCTGATTTACAGTCAAACTTGGACCATAACGCTTGTACTTGTACCGTATTTCCCGAAACAATGCCCCTGGGAGGGGGGAATTATTACTTCGATCGAAGGAAAGGTAAAAGTTAGTGGGGCATTATACCGGGGGGGATTATTTCGTGAAATACGGTAATTCTTACTTACCAACTTCGTAATTTATAAGCGTTGACAACTGAGCTGGAAATATTTCGAAAAGGCATTCCAGAAAAAGTACTTTTTTCAGGTATAGGCTTAGTTAGCAGCGCTCTTTGGAAAACGCTGCGTTTAGGAACATTAAAATTGGTAATTTCTCTTGCTCCATCCGCCTAGAATTAATCGAGGAATTGATTTTTCATTTCATTTCATTTTTTTTAATATATGATTTCCGTAATTTATTAATAATTTGGGGGGCATATATACCACAACAACTACAGAGTAAGAGGATGAGGAAGGGGAAGGGTCCTCGCTCAAACTACTTCTGCTACTATTTCCACCACCTTCCATCATCAACTTCTGCCTTTTATTTGTCTCTTGGTCGGTCATTTTGGACTTTAAAACTTTAAAAAAGTTTCAAAAATCAGGCATAAAATTAGTTGTGCATGGGAAATTTGTTTAAAAGACCAAAATACAAAGTATATGTGGGCGGATCTGCTCTCTGCTACTCTCTCTCTATCTGTTCTGTAGTCTCTGTACCACAGATTTTTTTAGATTATGCTTTCTAATTTCTAGATCTAGATATAGAAGAGGAAGACCTAGTTTATTAAAATAACTCGAGTTCGAGTCGAATATGCAGATCACTTTGGTGGTTCTGTAGTTTGTTTGTCTTTGTTGACACATCCCTTGCAACAGGGTTTAGATGGGGTAAATAACGATCAGAATTATTGAATTATTGTTTCTAGTTTTGGTAATACTTGAGGTCAGATATAGCAGGTCAAAGACGGTCTAGGGATTTCTGGAAAATGCAAATAGCTGCGGAGCATTTGATGGGATTTATTCGAGTATGAAAATATATATGCGGATTACAAGGCTTATGAGATCATGAGATGAGAGCTAAAAAATGTATGAAATATCAATAATGCCTCCTCAAGAGGGGATTTCTTAAGAAACTGTGAAACAGATCGGCAAGTTTATATGCGGAAACCGAAGAATTTACCATATTTCCCGAAATAATTCCCCAAGGGAATTATTCTTTTGACTGAAAAATTAGAAATTGTATAAACATAGGGGCATTATACCGGGAGGGGGGAATTATACCGGTGATGGCATTATTTCGGGAAATACGGTTCATATAACAGTTTATCGGTCGTGATGGCAATGCGTAAGAAGTGTTTCAAAAATTCATCAAGTTGTCAAGTCAAGGGACAAAATAACTTGGACGAAGAATCAAAAAGTGATAGATTTTGATAAAAAGATTCCAAATTTCATGTACGTGTTGCGGTTGAAATCGTCCGTTGGTTTTTAACTCTCTCTGGATTTATTAACGACTCTTCGAAGATAATTGAAGATAAGCTAAAGCGTGTAACTATCTGAATTGATAAGGTAAAAGTCTAAAGTTTGAGTTTCGTTCGAAAAGTTGGCACTCATAGGTTATAGGTGCAACCATGAGCCGGGGGTACAAATACCATTAAAGGATATAAAGGGGTGTGGCTGTGTGGGGTCTGCTTAACATGTAAAGGATAATGCCAATGCCTTTCGGGAATTCCAGGGGGTACATTGTAAAACTAGAGGGGGAGCAAATGTACCCTCGTACCCCCAGTGGTTGGGTCAATGTTGGCACTCAATCCCCTTGTTTTGACCTTTTAGATGTTATCCCATTTGGGAATCCGAGCTTTGGGTCTCGTCCTGCTGATACTGGCCATGATTCTAGTGGACCAGGGAGCCGATGCCGTTACGTTTGAAGAATTCAAGACTTCTCTGGACAACTACATGACAACCAATGTGGCCAAGACGAACGAAGCGTGTGACAGTAATGATGATAAGACGTACAAGAAACTGGATAACTGGAGGAAAGTTGCATCGGATAACGAAACAAGCGACCCGGATAACCTTAAAAAAATGAACGACGCGTTTGAAACGTTGAAAGGGAAGGTTTGCCCTCGGACCCCCGATGACCTGCGGTGTCATTCTGGAAATTCAACCTGTATTGGTCATGACTTCGCTGGACCTGGACCTATTAGTGGACCTAATGATGGATCAATTCCTGATGAATGTATTGATAAATTCAATAGGAATGACGATGTAGGTCCTGCCTGCTGGGAGAAGGCTGAGGCCAGTTTCCCTGCTTCTGGACCCATCTTGACCTTTTCTTTGACCCTGACCTTTGGAATCCCCGTCCTCGTCGCCCTCTTCAAGAACTTGTAGACCGTTCGAAATAACACGCATTTGTACAACAAAATCCCATATGTTTCTATAAATATCAAATCCAAATGTAATCCACTGTACTCTTTGTAAAGCGTGGATGATAAGTGCTTATCCTGAATGATAAGTCTGCCCGCCGTATGTATGATTGTTCTCGGGAAAAGATAAGTAATAAAGTATTTTCGTCATGTCCTGACCCTGACCAGTTTTCATCATGTCATGTCATTCGTCATGTCTGTTTTTAAGCCTTTCACGTCATCTCCACTCCACAGAGGATATGGTCTTATCTTGGATAAGATGAGTAATAAAGTATTTTCGTCATGACTTTGTAATCATGTCATGTCATTCCTCATGTCCTTTTTAAGCGTTCCATGTCATCTCCAGAGTCTAGGGCTTATCTTGGATAAACGCTGGCATAAAAAGCATAAAGGTCGAATGTAGGTTAAGGGTAGGTCAAAGGTCATTCATGACCTTGATTGGCCTTATCCATGCATGCAAATATTTCGAAACTTTTTGCACTTAAAAACATGAGCATAATTTACGGTATTTTAGCATTTATTGCATCCAACAAAGACCAGAAGTGAGAAATAGTAGTACTTCTTAGTATGGGCTTTTTGAATCCTCCTATTCATTGTTTTTATTATTGAATCGGGGAATTTGTTAAAGGAGGTCAAAAGGTCAGGTCAGAGGTCAAGGTTATCTTGGGGTCCGTCACATCTAGCGACAGCCACACCCCTCTCTAGTCCAGGATGTCGAGCGATGTGGAGAAAGCGCAACAACTCCAGAACCGGCTCTACTTTATTTTGGATAAGCTGCAGGTCATGGCTCGAGAGCTGCCGTCGTAAGTGTCCCTTATCTTCACAACTAGTGTCACTTATCCAATTCACTTATCGTTATTTTGTGTGCTTATCAGGAAATACCAGCAGCGGATAAACTACGAGCTGCTCAGTGGTCTTGCGAACTGTCTACTTCATGATACTATTTTCGAAATCGCAAAAGGGCTCAAGGAAATTCAAGACGTTACGGAAAAACATTTATTTCAAACGCGGCTTCAGCTCAGCGAAAAACAGCGAAGTAAAACTGCCAAAAATATACCGTATTTCTGGAAATTACTCCCCCAGGGGAGGTATATTTTATTTTACAAAGGAGCAATAGAAAAGCTTTTAACCTTGGCAAGATAGGCGAATTACAATTTTTGACGTGGAAAGATAGGTAGAGGTAACAGGTAAGGTAGTCTTAGGGGAGTAATTTTCGGAAATACGGTATTCGAAAACTCATAAAATGTCCCTCATACCCGATTTAACATCTTTGACAATAGGCTGCGGCGTATGTATTAAAAAATGATGTTTTGAAGCATGTTTAACATGGGAGAGATACCCCCTATTTAGCATGTAAAGGATGGGATGCGGCTTTTAAGCGAAGGGCGGCTTATTGTCGAGGAATGACGGGATTACTACTAAAAATAATAATAATAATAATAATCCCTGTATTTTTTATGTTCAGTTGACCGTCAGTTGTTGAAGGATACCCGAGGGAAGAAGCCGACGTATGAAAAAGACCGTTTGAAATTGCAAGCTCGACATCGTCTAGAAATAACTCAAAACGATATGAAGATCGCTCTCCAAGTTGACCAGAAAGTTAGTGACCAACAGGGAATGCTGGAAAAGGCCGGGGTACCCGGATTTTATGTCACAAACAGTCCACCCGAAATCCGATTACAGATGTATCTTTTAGAATTTATACTTAAACTTAGTAAAATGCCACTCCCACAGGTATCCCTTGGACCGGATTACTAGGAGTTATCCATATCAATATTTATGATAGATTTCTATGCAATTATTTAATGTTTCAGATATTCTTTTGACATTTTTATAATTAAATACATAACCCTTTCAGAACAAATATTATAAAGAATGTTAGCAAATATGCCTCTAGATTAAAGACTGCTACTGCTACTGAAACCGTCGTGTGATAAATAACTAAAATATTTAGATACATTTCAGCAGCATCTAATCTGAATAATACCATTATAGATCCTAGAGTTGTGTAAAGTTCAGATTTACAAAGTGTTTTAGCACATAAAGTGAATAAAGCCTGAATTTTTAATGATGAATTCAGACTAAAGACTGGACAATTGATTCAGAATATTACTACATGCATGCCTAGGCTTAATCAGAGCTCAGAGTCCTAAAAAAGATAGTATTGTATGATGAGGATAGGTGATTTACATTTAATACTTTATTGTTCTATTTATTTATCTGTAACTCTTCATAAGAGACGTGTGGTATAGTGATAGTCTAGGTACTTAATTCCACTTTCCATCCAATCTGCATTCATTCCCAATTTCCCTACTGGATTTGTGTGAGTTAAACAGGTTATGCAAGTCGGAGTTGTAAAGATTATTTAACTACTAAAACTCCGCAATGGAAGCCAGTTTAATTTATGGGATTCTCACTCTAATAGTTTTTATACTTTACAAAAAGTACTCGTACAATAAAAGGCTTCCTCCGGGTAATTAATTAAATAATTTAAAGTTTGTAAAGCTTTAAAAATCCCTGTGTAAATTGTAATGGTAACATTATTGTATTTTGTGTTTGCATATAGGTCCATGGGGCCTTCCATTTCTGGGCCAGTTGGTCTATCTCCAGAAGAACAATCCCATGATCGAGTTCCAAAAATGGAAAGAACGCTACGGGAAAATATTTTCATACAGTATTGGGAATTTTTAGTAAGTTTTGTCCAAAAGTTTTGAATTCTTCATTAAAAAAAAAGGTTTAGAGTGCTTTTATCTTTGTCTTTACAGTGTAATTGTCCTAAATGATTATAAAATAATTGCTGAAACACTTCAGCGAGATGAGTTCCTCGGAAGGCCGGACTTTGAATCCTACATTGTTCGAAATCAAGGGAAGAAGAATCGTGGTATTCTATTCTCAGACGGAGTTCACAGTTGGGCAGAGCAGAGACGCTTCTCCCTAAGGACGCTGCGGGACTTTGGGTTCGGAAAACAAAGTATGGAGGGACTTCTTCAGTATGAACTTCAGGATCTTGTCAAAAGACTTAGGTGAGCTGAGGTCAGGTCAGATAAGGATGGGTCATTAGGGTCAAGCGTTTCTAAATTTGTAAACCATTTTAGAAAGGAGGGCGCTGGTGGGAAGCCTATGGAAATGCAGAAAGCGTTTAATGCCTCCGTGTTCAATTCCTTGTGGTATATTGTCTCAGGGCAACGTTTCGAATTGGATGATCCAAAGTTTTCCCAACTTCTTGGGAAAGTTCAGGGGTAATTTTTAGTAATTATAGTGAGATGTTTTATTTAAGATTGATAAATGTCAATAAATGTCTAATTATTTCCAGACATTTGTACAACATCACCCTCCAATTCCCCGGACATTACTACCCTTGGCCTGCCAAGTACAATTTGGTACGGAGGGGTGCGTGGAAAGCAATGACTGCGATGTATCAGTCCCTGTTGGACCTTTTTGACGAGCTTATTGAAGAGCATGAATCCACCTACGATTGTAACCAAACTAGGGACTTTATTGATGCTTTTTTACATCAGGCTCATGAATCTGAGAACGCTCCGAATTCCAGCTTTAGCAAAGATGAATCCAGTTAGTCCAATTGTTCTAGATACGATTACGACCGTATTGTTGATGTTTTAAAAACCCAAAATGTTTCTAGGATTGACATTGAAAATAGTTCTGCTGGATTTATTCAGCGCCGGAACAGAGACCTCGTCTACAACCCTCCTCTGGGCTGTTCTCTACATGATAAGTCATCCCAAAATTGCTAAAAAGCTCCAACAGGAAGTTGACACGGTTATTGGAAAGGGTCGACAACCCACTCGGGATGATAAGCCCAAGTTCGTTCTTTTATATTTTAAAATGGAACTGTGACTGAAACTTTATTAAGATAACGTTCTCTAATCTTACTACAGTATGGTATACCTTGAAGCATTTACTAATGAAGTGCACAGAAAAAGTTCCCTCCTTCCCATGAGTGTTTACCACGCTATGAAAAAGGATGTTGGTGGGTTGATTTTTTTAGATAAATATCTCATGAAATATTTAGCACCTATTTAAGGTTCTGACCTTTTGACCTTATATCTTTTGATAGTTTACGAAGGAAAGTTGTTTCCCAAGGGAGCTATAGTCTTTCCAAATCTTTATGAATCCCATCACAACAAAGAATATTGGGGAGATCCGGAGAACTTTCGACCGGAGCGGTTTCTTGACCCTTCTGGGACTAAATTGGTGAAGAAAGATGCCCTAACGCCCTTCTCAACTGGTGGGGGATTGTTTACTAATTATTACACAATTAGTTTATTTTGTAAAGCGTTTATTTTTCTACTTTCTACTTTTGTGTTTTTAGGTAAGAGAGTTTGTTTGGGAGAGACGCTGGCTCGAGACACGCTCTTCATCTTTCTTGCAGGGCTTATTCAGAACTTCTCGTTCGAACTGGACCCTCTAGGCCCTCCGGTTGACTTTAACAAACTTAAACCAATGTTTGTCGTTTCTCCTGATTCTTTTAAAGCCATAATAAAACCTAGAAATTGAACGGCTTTGTTTAACCAAATCTTGTTGTAGTTGCATTTATTAAATGTAGATTAAACCTAGTAATTAATTATAAGGAAGAGTATCGATCTTTTTTTGAGAAATCTGTTTCAAAATCCATCTTAAATAGTATTAGGAAAGGAAACATTGCACTCTGCTTGTCACAATTTGGAAACTTTATGCAAAAGTTTAGATTAACAGAGTAGTTTTTAGCAATTACCGTATTTCCTTCACAACAGGCTTATGTTTAAAGAAAATGATATTTTGAAGCAATTTTAACATTGAAAGATACCCCTATATAACATGGGAAGGGTGGCATGCGGCTTAATTAACGAGGGCGGCTTATTATCAAGGGAATACGGTATTATTGGTAAAATTGGAAATTATACTAACCAAAACTGGCACTGGATTTCTTAGAATTCTTCTTAAAATTATTAACCCAAAAATCTTTGTTATAGTCTCAATTCAATTAGACGGCCGGCCACTAAAGTCATCTCATAATCCAGTTAAACGTATTTCCTGTTTTAATTACCCTTTTAATAATTCCTCCCCTTAAATAATTCCCCTTAACTTTCCACGTAAAAAATTTAAAATTCTTACTCATGATAAGCGTTTTAAAACCTTTAACCTTTAAAAACTTTCCCAGAGGGAATGTAAACCTGAAATAGGGTAAGTTATAGGTTGAAAGCCATAATGTATCGTATAAGGGAAGGAAAGGAAGACAAAGTCGTGTATTATTTGACTACATGAATAAAAGATAAGGTTGGTTGTTGGTCGAGTCCATGCTACACCCTTTCTAAAAGTATTATTATTATTTCGGGTATTGTTGGAGGTCGATGGATGGATGGATGACCTTCTGTACTCATCCGTGGCCGTCAAAGTCCCGATAAAACCCTGAATTCTCTAACTTGGCATAGTTGAAGATCAAGGTTTCCCAACCAACAACCAACCATGAGACCATCAACACCATACAACCCTTTCATTCCCTTTCTCCATTCTGATATTCTGAAAGGCAATGAACTTGGCATTTGGGAAAGTCAACCTTGTCCCTCCATCCAACTAAACCAGACCTTCGATCTCTATATGCAACTTCCACTTCTATTTTTTATGCCTCAACAAATATGCAGACTTTTTGCAGGAACTTTTGCCAAAATCATGGGCAGAAGAACTATACCTAGGATATCCATCCAATCCTTAGTTGCATTGCAATTTGGTGTGGGCAAAACGGCGGATTTTTAGACAAAAAGTAGGCAAAGTACACTAAATCCTTGCCCATATGCCGCGGCTTATGTATGCAAAAAAATGATGTTTTGAAGCATGTTTAAGATGGGAGATAGTCCACTTTTAACATGGAAAGTATATGGGTGCGGTGTAATTAACGAAGGTGGCATTTGGACGAGGATCTAGAGTATGCATTCATTGTTTAGTAAATGTAATATAATGTTTCATTGAGCTTTGGCAATGCAATATGCCATGGATCCTTCCATTATTCCATGCATTAGGTTGGATGGGGGATATTCTGGGATCAGCTTTTGCCAATTGAACTCTTCCTTTTTCTAACTAAAAAAACCACGTAAAAGCGGATGATGATAAGACTAACAGAAGAATTACATCATTTCGACCATGCATCCAGTTTTAATATTATCCAGCAATCCAAAATCCAGCAATCCAAAATTCAAAGCTGTAAAAAAACCCCTGAATTATAATAATCATAAAGAACGTTCGTAATATCCTCATAAATAAAGGTAATTTTAGGGAGATATATGGACAAATCCTACAAAGTCTGAAGTCTGCAAAGTCTGACTGAGGATTTAGTTGAGATTGAGAAGGATGAACGAGTCCATTAGCCAAGGTCGGACCCGGCCAGTAAAAAACTCGGCATTCATCCATCTCTCGCCAATTCAATGTTCATTTCTTCATGCAAAAATAAATACTTTTTACTCTCCATTAATCCATTAGAAAGAAATAAACCCTTTGCATGGAATCAAAAACCTTTTAAAATTGCTATTTTTACAAAAGAAATAGAAGCTGCCGCAGTAGTATTGTTTTTTTCGAGGACGAATGCTAAGACACACACACAGGCTATGAAACTGGAAATGTTAGAGTTTTTTTCAGAAGGTTTTTAGGATGGAGGAATGGACAGGTTTTAGTGGAATAGTTAAATCGGTTAGGGTTAGGGTAACTGGGAGAGGTTTGACTATATAAAATGGTTAAATAAATGGAGTAAGGTTAGGTTTGGACTTTGGTAGATATGGATAGAAAGGGAGAGGATTATTTGGATGTTGAAAGTGTCGGAGTTGAGGGGAGGAGGGCTGGACGTCATGTTGAAATTGGGTTTCCATTCCTTCGTCCAAGGTGGATCAGGAAGGTCCCAGCCTTCTTCGAGGTCAAACCTCACATTTCCAATGTCAAATGGGGGAAATCCTGACCCAGAATATGGATCCAAGGATCCTACGAATATCACATTATATTCTGAGCATTATCATAGAAACTATTCACACAGCAGCATTTGTATAATGCAGGGGAACAGAGCCCCTAGTCAGCAACTAACTTTTTATATAAAAATATGTACCGTATTTCTGGAAATAATTCCCCTAGGGAATATAAAAAAAATTGAGGGTTTTAATTTTTAACATGGAAAAAAGTACGAGTACATTATTTAAAAGGGGGGAATTATTTCTGGAAATACGGTAATTCTACTTGTAGCAGTTGACAAAGCTGATTAAAATTGTGATTGATTAGAAAGTTTCCATTAGAATTTTAGAATCCTTTGATTTATGCAGGAAAAAGGTGTTAGGATTCAGCTAGTTTTTTAAACGGAATTGGTTTTTGGAGTTTTTTTAAAGCATGGTTTAGGTTTTTTTTAGTAGAAGTTAGAATAATCAAATCATGGTCAGTCTACACGAGCCATTTCCAGGGTCAGTTCAATCTGAAGTCAACGTCCTTCCGAAGGAGATTGAACCCAAATTCTGACTATGACTATTCACCAAAAAACTCTGCATAAAATGTCAAGCATTTTGTAGTAGTAGTCTTAGCTGGTAATGTAATATCCAACCAAAAGTCGTATCCAATCCAACTAACGTTGTTGGAGTTTAGTCAATTTTTGCACGATAAAAGCCAGACTATACTGCTAATAATTTGCATATGTTAGGTTAGGATTTTGGAAGGAGTAGGGGGATACACTGTGATAAAAAGTGCAATGCATGAATTCTAGCTATAAAGGTTCAGCATACGAAGAAAGAGCTTCAGTTTTTGTACAGAGTATTTTTTTTATTGGAGATGGGCTCAAGGTTCGAGGAATAAAACCTACCCGGCTGCCCCTACAAAATATCAACCAAGTTGGGAAAGGTTTATGTAGTTTACTTGGCCTTTTTTGCACACATATGCAATTCCCATTTCTGGACTCTCATAAACCCTCGCCTGTAATCCGCCCTCGTTGATTATGTTGTGCTTTACATGTTTAAAGGGGTATTTTCTCCCATGATAAACATGATTTGAAACATCTTTTATGTGTATAACCCGCGGTGTCTGGGCGAGTATTAGGGTAGAGGTCTGTGTCTGTCTGTCTGTTGTGTACTTTTACCAGAAAATTAATTACAGTTTATGGAATTTGTATGATAATTCATGAATAAGATGTATTTTCCTTGCGACATTTCATTGAATTTCTTCCAAGTTATGGAGGTTTGTAAAAAAAGTTTCGAATAGCTCGAATGCTTTGTGAGGGTGTTTATATAATTTAAAAAAATATATCTTCATCGTCGATGCAGTTTATTCCTTATTTTTTGCCCGTATAGGCAAGAGACTTTACTTTACTTATTGTAGACTTGGTTCCTTATCCTACCTCTGATTAATCGGGTATTCCGGGTATTTCGGGAGATTCCATTTCCCCTTTAAAGTGCAACTCCCGGAGACAGGTTGGTTGGATTATGGATGGGAAAGCAGGTTTAAGTTGTGGGATAGGATAAGGTTGATGACGTAAAGGTAGGTCGACGAGTCTACTATTTATTCTGTCGTCCTTCGGTTCATGAACGGAGGGTTCTGAGTTGGAGGATCGACCGAGATGTGGGAACTCCTGACCTTGGCCCTCAATTCATAACCTTCCAACCAAACCTGACCTTGTTCCCCAACCTTCTGTCCGTTTATGAAGGTCTGGATTCCAACCAACATCCACCCCCCTCCTCCTTATTTTATACTCCATGAGTTTTTAGGAGGATGCTGTCTATGATTGTTGAGGCAGTTTTATGGGAATATTCCGAGTATAAAGTAGTTAATCCAGCTTATCTCCAACTCTCTGTTATCATTTTGTAATGCTAACTAGCTCATGTAATTTTAACTCTAACGTTAACTATCGTATGTATTTCCAGTTTGAGTATAGAGAGTAATTCCCCAGTGGAATTAAAACTGGAAATATAAAGTATCTTTTTAGTAGTAAAGCTTGCAAGTTTTCTTCCGGATAATGTAGTAAATCTACCATGTATTGTTTTGCGTAATAAATAGTAGTCTTATATATTTGTTAATTTATAAAATTAAATAAATAGGGGTTCTTTTCACCGAAAGGCTTAGGTCATTTTAATTGAGGAGTTTCCTATTTTATGAAGATATCCGAATTAGTTAAAAGGAATTAATTAATTAATACCCCACTAGCAGTAATTTATTTGCAGTTTCTACATTCTAGAAAGCATCAACAGCCATTTATTTACTCCTATTCCTCGCAATCTTCTTAAGTAGTATTGGAATTGGCATACTAGAAATATTTTGGACATTCGCTAGAAACACAACTTTCTTTAGAAGAGCATGGCTTATCCAGTGGTTATCTGGCGTAAGTTCCTCCGGGGCTGTGATGATAATCCATAATCATATGCATCCAAGTAGAAATAAATTATCTATACAATTATAACCCAACCCTAAATCCTCGCCCATATGCCGCAGCTTATGCATGGAAAAAATGATGATTTGATGGATGTTTAAGATGGGAGGGATACCCCTATTAGCATGTAAAGGATTGGCGTGCGGAAAATTAACGAGGGCGAGAATTTAATTGAGGATACCCTCAAAAATAGAACGCGTCCCTTGGGAATTCTTTCTATCTAGTTCTAGTATGAAATACGAAACATTTAAGGAAGATGAGTACTATTTTGGCAGAAGGATATGCACTTTAGTTATTTGGAATGAAGCAAATTACAGAAGATAGGTAATTGAGGGGAAGATCCCATTAATTTGCTGCATAAAAGTATAAGAATCCCTTGGACAATTGGTATTAACCTTTAATATTGTATGATTATCCTTGTAGTGGGATAGGATAAGGTTGGTGAGGTAAAGATAGGTCGACGAGTCTATTATTTGAGTTATTTAATGGAAATGGTGATAAGTTGGTGGAAGATGTGGGCCAGATCGTCCTTGGCCCTCAATTCCTAACCTTCCAACCAAACCTGACCTTGTTGCCCAACCTTCAATCCGTTGACGAAGGTCTGGTTGGGCGTCCTACGCAACGGTCTCCCCCTTCTGCACAACCACCGGGTGACTATTCCCCTTCCTTTCTACCCGCATAGCCCACATTCGGATATTTTATAAATCCAACTACCCGGACTCTACCAAATGTCCCGACAGTTCAGATTGGATTCTGCCAATGACCTTCCTCTCTATTTTTCCCTGTAGACAGACCTTTATGCACAAAGATGCAGTCATAACCTTCTTTCTGCTCGTTTGGGCCAATCGATGAGGGGATTTACATGGGAAACTCTACAATGGAAGGGTAGTGAGGGATGGAATATAATTTAGTATTTAAACCTGGCATTGGGTTTCTTTACAAGAACTAGAACCATTACCGTATTTCTGAAAATTGCTCCCCTGTGGGGAGTTATTATTTCAAAGGAAAAATTGAAAAAAACGGGTGTTATCCAGGAGGAGTAATTTCCGGAAATACGAATCTTAAACTGGAATATTTATTGTGTATTTTTTCATTCAGTTTAGCTTTTATTATCTATATAAAAATTCAGGCAGCACACCCTCAGTTTTTTTGTAGAAAAACGGCTATAAATTTAAAGAAATTAACTGCAAGGGGTTCTATTTTACAAACATTTCAACATTTACCAATAATATTTTTCTAGCTGTATTACCGTATTTCAGAAAATTACTCCCCCCCCTGAAATAAACCCCTCCCCGGAATAACTCCCCCTACCTTTCCATGTTAAAAATTGAAAGTTGCCCTATCTCGCCAATGTTTTTTAAATTTTTCCTTTGAAAAATAACTTCCCCAGGGGAGTAATTTCCGGAAATACGGTAGTAGTTTTAGGAAGCGTTTTGGTCCAAGCTGTAAAGCAGTTCCCTTGTGCTACAGGAACTTACGTGTAGCTTATAAATTACATTATTAATCAGTATTAGTGCCAGTAAAGTATACAATGAGCTTGGTATTGCAAAACTGCTTAAAGGTTACAAACTAATCATGGACAAACTAAACTAAACTACCTCAATTCCTGAATCCTTGTCCTTTGGAGTTTACCTTGGATTGGCATTGACATTGACTTTGGCATCCAATCAAGGGCTAATCATAAAGTCAAGTTTGCAACAAACTGCCTCATCTTCCTCATTTATTGATGCACCAACCACTCATGGCCTAATGTTCATTGCATTTTACATTCTCATTGCCAGGGTCAGGTTGGTAGCCTATTGTCGCAGATTGTAATTAAATTAGCATACATTCATCAAGCCTTGCTAGTTGTAGCAAGCAACCTGATGCAAAAAAGAGTACTCGACTCTCCTAAAAGTATTGCAGACTATATGGCTTTAGTATGATGTTATAAACTGGATGAAAGCTTTGGTTTGACTTGGAATAAGGTTGGAGCCAGTATGCATGGTCGAGGTTGAGGTTAAACAGTTTTTAACTGGAGGTAAGGCTAGATGTTGGGGATTTTGATGGGCCAAGGATAAATTGAACTACTTCAGGGTTTCATCTCCCCAAAAATCCGTTGGCCAAGGTTGGATCTGGCTTTATTCAAGGTTTTATTAGAGATTGTAAGGATTTTCCGGGACCAGTTTTAATTCCGGGGTTATTCCAGTCTATCTTGTAGGATGGATAACCTCCAGTAATATTGGGGATGTTTTCAAGACCATTTTAGAACATCAAGTACAAACAAAACTTAGGTCTTCCAGTAAAATGTAAAATATCATGGATCATTCATAATCAGGTTCCAGTTTTGCTCTGCGTTTAGCAAAAGATCTTCTTTTATATTCTTTGCTTATTAACTTTTTACTCTAGAGACTGCTAGTCCTAGTTCCATGTTTACAGTCCCAGGGACAGTAGACCCTTTTTTGTGGTACATTTCTAAAGATAAACCCTTAAAAAAAAGATTTAAAAGTTCTATATAAGTAATTTGGTTGAAGGGGGGCGTTAAATAAATAAAGGAACTGTGATAGCCTTTCCCAATAAAAAATAAGGCCGAGGTCAGTCAGGTTAAAAAACTTTCAACTTTCATGTCACAATAATAACCTGAGCCTAAATAAAAAAGAAATCTAACTGAGGTTAAAATAATGTAGGTAAATGGGGAATAGAAAATAGATTTACATTTACTTTTGGTCTTGTTACCTACTTTTTATTATCATCTTTCTTATTTGACCATCGGCTTAGTTTACTTTTCTAAATTAACTTTCCCAACAAAATCCTCCTACGACAACAGGGATAAATAATAGCAACAATGCAATAATAATAATGCAATGCAGCCTTGTGTCATAATTAAAATGAGTCCAATTTAGAAACGGGGAAGTGCTCTACCTACCTTCTACCCATAATTATTTAGCTAACCGTAGTAAGCTTATATAATAATGGATGGATTATGTAAGAAATCTCTAGTCCTCCTGAAGTGTTGTATGATTATGTCATAAATATATTACACAAACGGGCTTGTTATTGGGGAGAAACTTTCATAAGTTTTAGCACCAGCTTTCCCTCTAAATGTATAAGAAAGTGGGTCAATTATTGGGTCAATTGGGTCAGTTTTTTTAAAGGCTCCAGTTTCAGTTGAAGGTTGTAGAAATTGATGATAAGCGACAATAAGAACTTTCAACTCTCTCCCTTGTACCAAAAAAATTGGGAGGTTTGTGAAATTGTTGCATAAGGGAGGAGGTATTTTTTGGCGAGTAGAGTAACGTTGGAGTAGCCCTTGGAAGTTATTATGTAAGGAAGGATAAGGACTGATAATGTTATGCAACGTTTGTTAAGGGACTGAAGGCTTTTATTACCACCTACTTTACTTACTTGGTTTACTTTACTTCTAGGAGGGACTATCAACTTTCCCTTATTCTTGTAATTTTAAATGCTAAATGCAGTATGGTAGGTACTTATGGATATCAGTTTCATCTGGTTTATAGCACGTTGCGTGCGTTATGTTAGATTGTATTGTGTGGTTTGTGGTTTGTAGGACAGAGAGGGGACTGTCATTAATCCGCGGGTTGTAGTATGATTAGCCGTGCTAGGAAGGAGTAGCGTAGGCAATGAAGGTGCGATTGGAAATTGCAATGCAATGGTATTTTAAAATGTAGAGGGATGCGTGTTATAGCTAGTTATAGAATTTCCATTTATACCCCGCAGTAGATGGAATTTATTTAGGTTGTATGACGTATGACGGTATGACGTACAGCAAAAACGTTTAGATACCCCGCAGCAAATGAATAAATTAACTTGCATCCATCTGCGACAAGCTCATGCTGCATTGTGATTTACATACTATAGAGAGTTACAAAGTAAGGTAGTAGTAGTGCGGGTTAACAATAAGGGCGGAATATGTATAGCACAGGATTTAAACTGTAGTAATAATTGTAGTTAGCAGGCCAGGGATTTGAAAAATTCGCAAGTGATTGCGGAAACACTTTCATTTTTGCAACAACAGCCATACCTTCAGTAATACAGGCACTTTTATCTGTAGTAGAAGTGGAGACTATCTTGGTTGTGTATTATTTTTTGCAGTTATTATTGTAATTTCCTAGTTTCTTTTTAGCATATCATTCTTCCTCCCATATTCTACAACAGTCTCTACTAGTTGTCGGAGGGTTAAACTAAGGTGTGAGTGAGTGGATGTTAACAGTTTTGTTGGTTGGTTGTAATATATAATGGACTTTGTGTGTATTTATTTGACTTCACCTGGGGTAGGTTAGGTTGCTCCTTGGACCACTTAATCCTTATCTTTTTAGATGCAGACTTTACTACTACTACTACTACACTAAATGAGACTAACCTTAGACAAAACTTGTCCCAATAATAATTGCATTTAATGAATAAACTCCCCCATAAGTTGGAATCGACTCGTCGGTTCTATCATTTACTACTATTCCTAATTTGTTTATGGTAATAAATGTATCTAGTATTTTTAAAGGTACCCTATGGCTGTAGGAATTGGTGGATCATTCTGATTTCAACTTTTGAACTGGGAAGATGTGGAATTTTTGGAAGGTTTGTGGGGGTTTTGTATGAGTTTTAGTAAAGAAAGGAGAATATTTTCAGTTGAAAATGTCTAGTTTAGTCTAGTTTTTGGGAAAAAACCAGGAAGAATATGAAGTTTGAAATTTATTTTGAAAATAAAAACCGTAAAAAAATGATGTTTTTTTAGTTTTGATGCCGAATTGTTCATTTCCGTGGCTGTGTTTGATTTTTGAAGGGAATGAAATGAAATATTTACTTTAAATTTGTTAAAAATGATGAGAAATATAGGTACAACTTTTGGGCTTTTT
This sequence comes from Hydroisotoma schaefferi, assembly GCA_034682405.1. Taxonomy (NCBI): domain Eukaryota; kingdom Metazoa; phylum Arthropoda; class Collembola; order Entomobryomorpha; family Isotomidae; genus Hydroisotoma; species Hydroisotoma schaefferi. The sequence continues at coordinate 3,797 of JAQFZX010001640.1, read as the reverse complement.
AGATTATGTTGAATATTTTGTAAAATAAAGGTTGGATGATTTCTTAAATATTATATTTCTTTAGGAAGGAGTTAATATCTTGTGGATGGGAATTGTATTCAGAAGATGAGGAAAGTTGGGTTTGAAAAAGAGACATTTAGTTGAGATAAATAAAATAAATAAAAAGGGAAGTGAAGTTGAGGGAAAGTTGGGAAGAGTTTGGTTAAAAAGTAATTTCTCTCGAGTTTCTGTATTTCTTCAAACCGGAAGAAGACTGATGGGGAAAGTTGGTTTTTATTTTAAAGATTTCTAATCCTGAAATCATTTCCCTGTTTCTAATTTACTCTCACTTCCCAGTTCTAATATTTCTACTCCTGACTCCTGACATAATTTACTGACTATCATTTAAATAACTCTAAATAACTAAATGAATTGTGCAAGAGTTGGTCCGTCCGTTATATGAAATATGACAATAAAAGATATGTTTAATTGTGCAAAATATAAATTAGAGTGAAATATGATTACAGGGTTCGGATATAGTTTAGATTTCTCTCATGCAATTTATAATAAACCTTTTATTTGCATTGATCTCATTTTCAAATTGTGAGAAGGCTAAATCTACTATTAGCTAATCTCTGGTCCAATTACCTAGTTTTAAACTCTCAATTCAAAGGATAGGATTATAATTTTAATTTTAACTGATTGGCGTAATGTGTGGTTTTGATCAGAAAGGGTAGACCTCCTTATAGAAATTGTGGTGTAATGTTGTAGTAATTGTAGAACACGGAATTAAATTCATGTCAACTTTTTACTTGTGACCTGATCCCCTTTCGGCTGACCTGATCCAGATCCACACTTTTCACTTTCATCATCATCCTTCTTTGCCTTAACTCCCAACTACTACTACTACTACTACTACTACTACTACTACTACTATGCACTACTAATACCACTACCACTATTATTTCTACTACTACTACTACTACTATGTACTACTAATACCACTACCACTATTATTTCTACTACTACTACTACTACTATGTACTACTAATACCGCTACCACTATGTACTACTAATACCGCTACCACTATTATTTCTACTACTACTACTACTACTACCACTACTACTACTATTATTTCTACTACTACCACTACTACTATTACTTCTACTACTACTACTACTATGTACTACTACTACTACTACTATTATTATTACTACTACTACTACTACTACCACTACTACTATTATTTCTACTACTACCACTACTACTACTACTATGTACTACGAATACTACTACCACTACTATACTACTACTACTACTACTACTGCTACTATTATTATTACTACTACTACTACTATCACTACTACTACTATTATTATTATTATTTCTACTACTACTACTACCTCTACTACTACTACTGCTACTATTATTATTACTACTACTACTATCACTACTACTACTATTATTATTATTATTTCTACTACTACTACTACTCCTACTACTACTACTACTACTAATACCACTACTACAACAACTACTACTACAACCTCCTAACTAAAGTATTAAGAGGTTATAAGCTTCCTTTGAATAGGAAAGGTGTAGGTGAATGAAAGTGGAGTGATAGATAGTACGCTGTATGTGTGTAAGATGCAGGTAGCCATGCAGGTATGAATAAGTATGTTAAAAATATGTAAAGTGTGCTAGTAGGATCTGCAGCCTGCTTACCTAAATTTTGCAAACTCTCACTTATAGGTAGGGAGACTGGAGGGCTGCATCCTTCCTTACCTTGGCCTACCGTCCCTGCAGTCTCCCTTTTGAGCCCTCCAACAACTTTATCCCTTCTCCCTTATCCCTTGAGAAGAGGTCTACTTTACTTGCGATTTCTATTTTGCATCTTACTTACTTTACCCATTAAACTAAACAACCTTCTTATCTTACAAGTGCTAAAAGCTTGAGGTAATCAGTGCAGCAATCCTACACTAAATAAAGCTACTACATTGCATTGTTACTTGCATGCAGCAGTCATACACGCATACCTAGGTATGTGTCTACAAGATAATGGGGGTTTGGATAGGTTGCAATTTGTTAATTGTTGTGTAGAAGACAAGGACGGACGGAACAAGTATGACAGGTTATTTAGCAGCCTTAATTATTACATTTAGTTAATTCTGGCACGAGCCAATAAAGGGCTGCCAAATAATGATGCAGTTTTTTATACGAAGAGGATTTAGGATAATTAATATTATTTTATCTTCTGCTATATGCATACATTTCTTAATTTTTCTAATTAAAAGCCCTTTTAATTGCATGTTAAATTTGACCCCTAAAAAAGGGGAAAATTAATTAGTGCCCTCTGGGACGCTATTCGAGCATATACGGTTTCCCGGTTTTAGGGTCTACACAACTTAATACTCCAAGGGGTCTTGGGAGGACCAAGGGCTACCAGTCATAATTTGTGTATTTTTATTTTAGTTCTAATTCTTGTCAACCAATCTAAAGAAGGAAAGGATTTATTTATTTATTTTAGAAGATTACATTGCATTTATTATAAGTTGGAGTTGTGATCTTTAAGAAGGTGGTGGTTAAATGGGAATATAATAAGGAAAAGTTGCAAAGATTTCACAAGTTCTCATTATATAATTTTTCTATTTATTATCTGGGGTGGGTGGTGGGTGTTCTAGATTTCTAATTTTCCCTTAAAGACCTCAATTGCATAATAAAAGAGCAGAATAAGATGAGAAATTGGTATAAAGTAAAGTGGTCTACTGTCCCTGTTTTATTGACACGGACTGGAGGGAATTGAGAGTGCAAAAGTAGACAACTAGAACGCATCCTTAACAAATAGACACAGAAAAGAAAAAGTTAGCACACATTTTGCTAAAACATCCAGGTCGTTTCGTTACACATTTTTTACCACCACACACACGGCTCTTCTTCTTATCCACTTTAAGACAAACAACTATTGCAAAAAGCCGTGTTATTTTAGCATTTAGCCATGTTATTTTAGTCATATATGATGATGCATGCTCTGCAGAATGGGCACTTTGTTTGTCCGGTCGGCCTCGATACACTTTTTATACTGTCACTGTGCTACTGCTAATATAACACAAACTTTGACTCATCCTTCAATATAAAAAGTGAAACTGGGCCATATTGTTTGAAAAACTAAAGGCTAAAGGATTAATAAATATCTGCCTTTAATAATACTATTAAACTCGCTATTAAATCTTATAGGAATGAACATTGTTTCAAAATAGATTACCGGATTTAAATTATTTGAATTAGACATTAAGTAATGTACACTTTGATAGTGCTTGTCATAATTATTTAGGGATTTTCATTCGCAAAAAGCGGAGTTTGACGAATCTAGAAATAATGAAACTGTTAACTTTATGAGTCCTTATTATACATATGCTTACTTTATGGAACTCGGAGTATATGGTAATAAAGATTTGACCCTGGAAGTTACAGGGGAATAAGAATTTTCCATACTAAAAACCCCCTCTTATTAAGTTTATAAATGGGAGAAATGATCCTTGCATTATTTAAACAATTGCTATTAATTATTGCGTCCAAGGTTTATGCCAATTAACCATTAAACTAAATCACCCTTTTTATTAGTAGAAATAGAATACAGATTATATTGGTCGGAACAATTTCAATGTAAAATAAAACAACAATGGAATAACGGTTTCTTGGATCGGTGTAATAAGTTGATTAATAAATTCCGCAGTCATTCCAGCCAGATTTATATCACAATATCAGCTAAAATAAAACGGTTCATTTTTTATTATTTTCAACCATGAAAATATCAACC
>JAQFZX010001639.1:0-26785 GCA_034682405.1 Hydroisotoma schaefferi | reverse complement strand
TGGTGACGGAGGACTGGGAAGCTGCTGAAGGAGAGGGAGCTGCGGAGAGTGCAGTGGTGAAGGAGGAGGACTGGGAAGCTGGGGGAGGATGCGGAGCTGCGGAGGGTGTAGTGGTAAAGGAATGGGACAGGGGCACTGGGGAGGGGGAAAGGGTGAACTGTGGAGGGTGTAGTCGTGAAGGAGGGGGACTGGGAAGCTGGGGGAGAAGAGGGAGCTGCGGAGGATTATCGTAAAGGAAAGGGACTGGTTAACTGTGGGGGGGGGGAAGCAATGAGGAGCTGGGGTGGATTTAGTGGTCAAAGAAAGGAAACGGGGTAGAGGAATGGGGAACAGGGACAGGAGTGTTTTACAATATTTAGGAAGCTGGCTAGCTTCCCTTGAGGTCTAGTTTATAGTAGTTAGCAGTCTACTTCTACCTCCCCTATCCTATGCTGTTTGCATAGTGATGCGTGGCGTTTATTAGATGTTGTTTGCCTACTGCTGCCTGGCGTGTGCTGTATGCTGTTTGCCTGGTGCTGCGCGGTGTACTGGAGGCTGTTTGCCTACTGCTGCCTGGCGTGTACTGGATGCTGTTTGCCTACTGCTGCGTGGCGTGTGCTGGATGCTGGTTGCCTACTGCTGCGTGGAGTGTGCTGGATGCTGTATGCCTAGTGCTGCGTGGCGTGTGCTGGATGCTGTTTGCCTAGTGCTGCGTGGCGTGTGCTGTATGCTGTTTGCCTAGTGCTGCGTGCCGTGTGCTGGATGCTGTTTGCCTAGTGCTGCGTGGCGTGTGCTGGATGCTGTTTGCCTAGTGCTGCGTGGCGTGTGCTGGATGCTGTTTGCCTAGTGCTGCGTGGCGGAATTCAATTGAAAGAGGATGCCTTAGCCTTTTGAACAAGTATTAAAAACCTCACTACCCAAACCCCCACCGAAGGTTTAACAATAAATCATGCTACCCAAAAACCCACCACAATTTGCACTAACCAACCACAAATACCACAATAAATCCTCCTACACAAAAATCCCAGAATAGATCTTGCTGTGCAAAAACCCACGAGAAACCGCACCACCCTAAAATCCATTAGAAATCCCACACCCAAAAACCCACGAGAAACCCCACTCCTGAAAAATCTACCAGACCACCCATAAACTTAATTGCCCATGGGTTATTGATGGGTATTGACGCTGTCATGGCATAGAAACGACCATTTAACAAAGTACTCAGATTATAAAATGTGTTGAATTCGAACTGAGAATCGAAAAATCGAGTTGTCTTTGACTTTATTGTAGTCATCCAACATTACAATCATGGAATCAATTTACTTTCACAAGTTCAGCATAATATATACTACAAAAAGAATCATATTATTTGTATAATTTTGTTTAAAGCTAATATGGTTGTTTCACAATAGTTAGTTATATTTATAAAGTTTAACGCAATGATTTCCAGAATCAGCGATGGCGACATATCCGTCCGGCGTGACAGTAAGTCCTTGTGGACCGTAAAGGGGCTCCACAGAAGTACTAATGTATGACAGAAAGGAACCATTACTGTCGAAAATCTGAAAATGTAGAAAATGAGCCTCTTTTATCCACTCTAGGCATAATTAATTCCACTGTATTCTCTTAATTACAGCCCCACCCCCATTATATCCTCTTTTCTAACTCTGACTGGATGGGAATGGGTACTCAGACAAAGAATTGATTTGTAGCTCAGACAAAGACTGGAATTTATGGTAAACAGTGACGCTATAATGTCTTACTGCTTCTGTACCTGAATTCTACTGTTTCCCCAATCAGCGACTAAAATGTTATCATGCCTATCAACGGCCACTCCAGTTGGGGCATTAAACTGCCCGTTACCCTCTCCATTTGTTCCAAAACTATAGATATAAACTCCATCTCGATCAAATACCTGGAAAAAAAACAAAGTAAAAAAATTAATCATTGAATTAAGTACTCATCTCACACATCCACAGACTTGAAACTTGTCAGTTCGCAGATAAGCCGTTAAATGTTTAGCTAAACCAACTTTGACACAATGATTGTGAAAATCCGTAGCAATAATATGACCCATGGAATTCACGGCGATGAAATGAGGCCCGGCGAACTGTCCTTCGTCATTTCCCCTCGAGCCAAACTTATTAAGAAGCTTTCCATTCTGCTGAAAAATAAGGATGCAAGAGGCCTTGTTATCCACAACATAAATCAGTCCACTAGCGTCAATCGTTAGTCCTTTAGGTCCTAGAAGTTTCCCGTGCCCGATTCGACTCATAAATTTTCCCGTTGGATCAAAAATTGATATCCATTTGTTATCATAGTCTGCAATAGCAATGTTTCCATTTGAAGGAAAGACAGCCACACCCACTGGCCTTTGCAACTGACCCACTGTCCTTCCTCGGACGCCAAATCTAAGCTTAATTTCTCCGGTATTGTCGAAGATCTGGACACACTGATTGTTAGAGTCTGTGACAACGAGTCGGCCGTTTTGAGTTGCGGCTACTCCTTGCGGATTGGTAAATTCTCCACGACCTCTTCCCCTGTGACCGATTTTTAGAATTAAGTCATCTTCCAAGGTAGCACTTCGCCTAGAGCTAGACCCAACTCCGTGGATTGATCCTAATATGGAAAGACAATGAGACAAGGAACCAGCAATTGAATAAAAATGCAATAAGAGACAATTACCATTTGCTTTGGAAATGTGGCCATTACTATAGAACCGTTTCGTTGGGGTGGACATCCGGGACCGGGGGGATAGTGAAGCACCACTTGCACGGGGTATTCTGGACAAGGAATTACACCCATTTCCAGTCGGAGACCCGTTATGCGAAACCCCATTATGATACAAGGGACCTGGACTCGAGTTAGTTGATCTGTCTTCAGCGTCATAAGCGTGAAACTGCAAAGTCATACAATACAGAAACGAAATGTTTGCTGAAAACTTTGCTGAAGACCTCAACAAGTATTTAAGATTAAGGACCAATCTCACTTGAAACGGGCTTCCAGAAATATGCTGATTCTTGACTAAAACGGAGAGTGTAAAGGACTCAATTCTTGAGACGAGAAATCTAATAATAAAAGAACGGTTGTCACTCTCTCTTGGCTGTTCTAGGGAAAAAACGACGTCCTTGGTCGAAGCGGAGACGTGAATATCATCCAGACTAAGCTCAACATTCGGAGCGTAATTGGCCGACAAGTGGAGCCGGAGAAAGTGACGACGTCCAACTGGAACGCACCGAGATTCAATAACTTCCCCAGAAACGGCCCACCCTTTATGAAGCGATGAGACCACCCTCCCTAAGCCACATGTGTCCATCCTGTCCAACGTCAGCCTTTCAAATCTGTAAAAATGGAAAATAAATCGTAATTCCATCGTAGCATATCCATTGTTCAAGCAAATAAAAATGAGACAAGCCATTGTAAACCTACTCTAAGGAATCATCCATTTTTTGTTGAATAGTGGCTGGAGATAACTCCATTTTGGCATAATCTTCCAGTCTTTCCCCAATTTGCTTTTTCACGAATAAGATTTCCGTTTCGTTTTCATGGCCAAGAGCCTTCTCCGTCAGAAGGCAGCATTCTTTCACATCCTCTAAATGCGTTTTTAGTAGGTTTCGAGATTTTTCTGAAAAAGTTTGTATTTTACTTACTCCATGACCTGTACTTCTATAAAGTTCAACTTTCTAATCATATTAATCTGTCAGTGGAAATAGTTTTTTCTTACGTATAAGATCTGATTTCATGTTGAATTGGGAATGTAAATCATCCAGTAAAGCTGTCTTCCTTTCCCTAAGTCGCTCAAACAGTTCATCAAATGAGGATTCGATTTGCCCAACTCCGTCTACCTTCCTTGTCGATAGCGAAGTTGAGGCTTTTTCTGCATATTTTATCGCATCTTCCAGCTTCGTAACCTGTGGAATTAGAGATAACTTATAGTATAATTTATAACAATACTTGAGAAAAAGCTTTTAATGAACCGTATGCACTTTATTAAAACCTGACATAAATTCTCACAGAAAAAATTCTCGTAAATAAGCTTATTTTTCCCATCTTTACAGAAAACTTTTGAATAAAAATAGTTGCAATGGACACAAAAGAAACCCCATGAAAAGCACGAACGCAGCTTCAAACGACTAAATGGCAAACATTATTACTCAAGGGGAAAATGTATGCCATTTCATGCACCGTTTGCCATTTTGACGGTGTCGCACATAAATAACCAAAAGTGGCATTTTACGAAACGCTGGCAAATGTGTTCCATGTTATCCTGGCAGTTATTGCAGGAATTAAAGAGTGTAATTATAAACTCCCAGTTCTCACCTTATCACTGACATTATCCAGAAGTTGCTTCAGTCTAATCTTTTCCTCAACCACGGCATCCAAAGCCCGAACCGTTGTATGACGCCCGTGCTCAATATCCGTACAACTGCTACAGATAGCTGTGTCGCAGTCGCGGCAGAAAAACCGTAGCGTTTGACCTGCCAATCAAAATCATTCATACTGTTAACAACGTAATAACCTACTGCTAATGGACAGCAACTGCCTTCTCTACAAAGTATCTGTAGCAAGTACACTAAGCCTCGCCCATAAGCCGCGGCTTGTATATGAAATAATGATGTTTTACAGTATGTTTAACATAGGAGAGACCCCTTTTAACATAGCGTGCGGCTTAATGACCGAGGGCGGCTTATGGACGAGGATTTAGTGTAAGCATCCTGCCAACTTACCCGCATGACTAGGGCAATAAAGGTACCTCGCGTCGTCTTCTTTCCCGTTGGAATGTCCATTTGTTTTAAGACTTTTTCTCGGACCAGTTTGGTCCACTTCTTCTGGTACAACTTCCAGAGGAGAAATTTGGTGACAGGATCCCTTCAACTTGGGAGCATCACTTTCGTCTTTCTGTCAACGGATTAGTTTAATTCCCGTTAAAGGGCTTCTTATCCCTCCGCGTTTTACTACATTTCTAAGCTAGCAAGCTCATGATAAATCCCTACCGATTACCGTATTTGCCGAAATAATACCCCCCACCCGTAATGCCCCACTGCCTTTCCATGTTAAAATGAGAAATTCGCCCTAGCTTTCCCGTGTTAATAGAATTCCCAATTTTTCCTTGGAATTAATAACTTCCTAGGGGCATTAATTCGCGAAATACGGTATTTATTATAAACTTACGGATGGTTGGGGATGAGCCCTGGAGCATGGCTCGCACATATCGATATCACAGTCATGACATTTGAACCGGGCTCCTTGGCCACAGTGAGTACATCGGTGGGCCTTACTGGTCAGATCCATCGAGAGATTCGTCACACAGAAGTTTGTCTGCAGGGCTGAAACCTGCACATAAATTAGCGAATCTTTGTCATTAAAAACAGGAGTTAAGTACAAAGGTTTCCCGTTATTATTATCCGGAATTTGGAGACTTAGAGGACCATTTCTTGAAGCATAAATGACATGAAATAAGCTTACCCCTTTTTCAGGTAGGATGGACTGCTGTCGACACTCTGGACAAGTGAGGGTGAGGCTTTCCTGTGGGACGTAGTCGATCAGACAGGATTCGCAAAATGTGTGCAAACAGGGCAAGACCTTTGAAGCAAATAAATTAGAATCCACATAAAATCCCCATATATTACTATTAAATCCATCCCTAATTACTTCTCCAATCGAGTATTTCAGGTAAGAATGGATATTATATCCATTCGCTAATTTCCAAGCGGTCAATTAAAGCCATCCAAGAACGGAACTTACGCCCTTCCTCTCTGCATCGTAGTATCAAAAAAATTAAGGTATATCTTATCCAACTAACTATCGCGTGTCCCCGAAATGCAACCCGGGGTACTATTCACTCCTAGTGGGTCAAAGTTCCATTTAAACATCATTACATTCGTTCAGAATTAAAATAGCTCTACCGTATTTCTTCGAAATTACTCCCCCTACCTCCAACCCCTTCGGTACTATGGTAGATATAAATCTCTGTATTTATTCCCTTTCTGCCCAGTTTACAAACCTTCTGGACATTATGAAGGATAAAACTCGCCCAGGCTCGACAGTATAGGTTCATAAATTCATGGATTAAGAGCCAGGCCCTTCCGTCTCCAAAACGTGGATTGGATTGACTGACAATCAAAACCAAACGCTCCTTGTACACCTAGCTTTGCCTGACACTGACAACTCCAACTACCCATTTCCGATACTTTATTCCTTGACATTGACGGACTAATTGAACCTTGTAATTGGAACAGGAGATTATAGGAACGATTTAAAACACAGTAAGTGATCTGACCACAACCTACAAATCACGGGCTGTAACTCATGCCATCAAGGACTAATCCCAGGCCGATTTCTAACACGCTTCTTCAGTCACTGGCTACTATTTTATTTAATGTTAAATGAATGGCCAATGCCTCATCAACCTGAACAAATCCTCACTTAATAAAACTGAGCTTAAAGATGCCTAAACCCAAAAAACCCCCCAACGTAGGCTTCATCAACCTTACAAACCTCACAAATGAATGCATTATCCGAACTACAAAGTCCCAGAGTTGGTAAAACAACCCAGCACATATGCACTTATTATTCGGTGATTCTTTTTTTTCTAAAATACTAAAAATACGTCCAAAAGCCCCCTATAGATAATCCAAGTGTGTATACCGCTTGGTGAGAAATGTATAAAGATCCACGGCCAAGTTAATCCACTTTTCCTCCACTTCCATGCAGATAGACATTGTTGTAATCATGAAAGGTTTATATCTTAGTGTATTAAATAAAACCACTTAGCATCATAATTTCCATTTTAAAGACGTTTCCATCATATCTTATTGATAGTCAAACCTCTATAACGACTACCTGTACATGAATCAACTGACTTGAAAAAAAAACTAAATCTAATGAAATGAAAAGCAGCCAAACCTAACCTCGTAAGTAGTTTCGGAGAAGGTAAACTCATAAATCCAAATTAGCAAACTTCAGACCGTGGGAAAGTAAACAATTCTTAAGAACTTTAGGCTTTTAAATGCAGATTTGATGAGAAGTACCCACAGATTTAGCATTCTACGTGTCCATAGCCCACTTCAACATACCGTATTTCCTGATTTAATTCTATAATTAATAGTTCCTCCCCCAGGAAAATATTTTCCACACATTTATTAAACCTCGGCATATCTTACTCTGGGCAGTTGATAACTCTACTCTGAAAATATCCCTAGGGGGTTTAAAATGGCGAATCCGGTATTAACCTACGTGTGAAACCTAAGGTTCGTAACTATCATAATTTGACCCTTGATTGTTGTGCTAACTTTTGAATAAATAATTAAGATTTTACATCCCGATTAAATTAATAAAAGAAAAGTTCAGGTGTAAGAAAAGAACGTTGCGGTTGTGGTGGATGGAACGAAGCGATATGCGGCGATGATATAAGGTCCTTCCATCAACCTTTTTAATAAGACATCCTACCAAAGAGTCGTGAGTTTGATCCTGTGATATCTTAAACCATTTTTGTTCATTGTCTTATTATTTCTGCTCATAAATTTTGACCTCGACTCCTACTACATCACCATTCATTAGCAAACCACCCGGGGAATGTTACACGATTAATCAATTAAGAATAAGTCTAGAGGTCCGACTTCCAACAACGACATTCACGTTTAGTTATATCATCTGTCCGGGTACAGTTGTCGTTGGACTTAGTGTCGTTCATCATACAAAGACAAATCTCAATCATTCATAAAAAAAAGCATGAACAAAAGCCCAATAACATTATTGACAGCAGAAAGGCTTAGAGTACACATTTTTAATTGGATATTGATGTTAAGCGATACTAGATAAATGTTATAAATAAACCCACCCTGAAGATCCATTATTTATCATTTACTTTATTAATCAGTTAATATACTGCCACAGCCATTAATGAAGCCCATGCTACACGGTATGGAGCAAAAGTAAAATAATTAGTGTAAGAATGATGCAACGATGACATAACTTTGTAAGGATTGTTGTATGTAAATGCTTAGAAATCGAGGAACAAATTATTTTTATGTTATTCTGCCTTGTTAATGAAGCCCTTTACTTTCCGTCAGTTAATATTTGAGTTATTTTATTCAAAGGTTGGTTGCCGACAAGACCCTTAGTTAGAGATCTAAAAAGCGAATAATTTAAAAGGTCAAATTTTCTCTAAAATTACTTCATATTTTTATTCCCTTGTGTAATAATATAGTTCTGTCCGATGCAATTCTTTCCATCTCCAAATTAAACATAAAAGTAGCCCTGGCTTACTCCTACTTCAGTTAGCAGATTTTAATTTGTTTTAAACAATAACCCCGAAGGGGAATAAAAATAAAGGTTGTAGATTTTGTAATTAAAATGTCTTAAGATTGGGTTTTAAGGTTACATGTTTATCCATTATCCGTATGTTAAGTATCTTCTAGTCTAAAGAGCAATGCTAGAGATATGAGGTTGACTAACTCAAACCCCGAGAACTGACCCTTCTCGGTTAAAACCGATAAAACCTTCCTTTATCTCTGAAAATAAAAAGTAAGGTTTCAGGAAAATCCGATCCGAGAGTAAATATACCGCTAACCGTAATGTCTCCAATAGTGCCCTCCCTCAATTAATAACCCCGTAAAAGCCCTATTTAATTGATGATAAATGTTGCTATTAAAAAACTCCAAAAATAAATAGTAGCCCCGGCCGCTATTCGAGACTATACGGTAATACTGATCCATTCTTCAGACTTCAATTATTCAGAACAATCCCATGCACTCTTCTCGTAAATAATTTTTATGCATCCTATCCCCCCAGCTCCGAGTATCCCCAAATGGGTCACAAAATACCGTCTCATATTCATTTCCATTACAAATTCCTTTTTTAATTCAACTGGACGTATGAAACGGTCTACAAAAAATAATAAAAAAACAACCTCCTCTGCGGCATAAGCCATAAATTAAAGGATTACCTGCTTAAAATTACAATATTTCTCGTTCTGTCCACTTTTCGCAGCCGACAAAGTCCTTCAGATTTTGTTACAACTCGAATTTGCGGCTGCGGTTTTGAGGACGAAGAAAGAAAGCGACCGTTTCTAAACCAAACGGCCCAGAGCTGACCATCACTACCCGCAATAATACTAACGGTTAGCCAAAGTGTTATTCTTTGAATCTAAACTGTTACTTTTTAAAGCATGCATTTCAGTCCCTGTCAATAATCATATGAATAATCGATTCATGCATCATCGATACCTCCATTCTCAGCCGACTGCAGGATAAATTGTACCAAATAACTGGCTACGGTAGGCTGATTTTTTTGCATCAAATAAAAGCCAAGGTTTTAACAGGATTTCAAAATACCACGAGTAACCATTCCATTCTGTACAAAATTCAGAAACTGACATCTCAATAGAAGAACCAGCCCTTTTAAATAAACTTAAGATGCTCGTGAATGACACTGTCACTGTGCTCTGTGCTAATAATAATTGTAATGCTAATCTTTATCCTTCTTTTAGATCAACCCTTAAAACTACTATTTAGCTTAGCTTACCGTATTGTCTCTAATAGAGTCCCGGGACACTAATTAATTTTTGGCATTTTTGATATTCAAATTTAACAAACGATTAAATGGTGCTTATGGCGTTATGAATAGTAATTAAGGAGGGCTAATATTCGCAAGGGGATACTATTTGAGGGAAGACACTCACACTATTCCAGACAATACGGTATTTAGGGATCTATCTGCAGTACCATTGCCATAATATCCAGTTTTCCATACATCAAGCTTAGAAAAGCTTGTATGCATTTTAAAAACTGAACACGAGTAAAGAAGTAGAATAAATACCAGCCCTTTACTTACTTTTATTACATGGATTCTTCCTTATAATAAATATCAACTTTAGTAGTAGTTAGTAACTGCAATACTAAGGAACTTTTCAGTTTTGAATCCATCCATCCTCATTTCCAGCAACTGCATCTTTTTATTTAACGGCACAAAAGTCTCAAAATCTGCAACTTTACACTATACTATTGCAGAAGCTGATTTTACCATCGTACACAGTTTCAAATAATTTTAATACAAAGCCCACTTTTTTGGTTTCCTGTTACAAAATGCGTTTCAGTGGTTAACTTGTTTTTAAAAATTGTAGCTTAGTATCCAAATTCTTAGAACGTTCTCCCGTAAATTCGAGTATTACAGACGCACCCTTTAGTACAATGTACCATCCTGTTTCAAACAGTACTCTTTTGTTTTAAAATGACCCATTAATTCTCAAAATTCAATAGTAGCCCAAGGTGGTTATTAACAATCTACGAGGGTCTACTAAACTCCAAAAGTCTCAACTTCTCACTTCAATTTTATTCCTAGCAGTCCATCATTTCCCTGCAATTGTAAAACTTTTGTAAAACTTCATTATTTTGCGTAAATCTACAGCAAAATCTCATACATTATGACCATCCCTGCCAGAAAGGCCAGAGGTCTCTCCATCCCTTAAGAAAGTGCACCAACTTTTAGACCGTTTTTGTTGAAATCAACAGCAGCAAATCCATGCTAACTTTTATCCTAAACTCAACTATTTACTACGGTTGTTGTTGTTACACAGAAGTAGGCAAATAATGCGGATTTCTGGCTTCACTCACGTTTGTGGTTTGACTTTAAAAGCTGAACTAAAGCTGAGATGAAGAGTTGCACAGGTTAATATACAGAGTTCTTTCTAATCATAATCTCCGAAAAGTACTGCAAACTGAAACTACAACAAAGTTCTGTCGAGACCCAAAAACAAGGCTGAGTTTATACTAGGTTAGCAGTAACGGACGGACGGGTCCATTTGGGCTTTATGTCCCTCTTTAGCATAATATTTGCGAAATATTCAGACAAGCAAGCCATCAATAAACAACTGAATCTCCGGTTTGCCATTTATTACACGAGAACACAGCGTATTATTTTATGAGGAGGATAGTGTAAAATTAATTTCATTCCTGGTAGATCTACCTATGTAAAAGATACCCTTTTAACTACTTCACACTACTAGGAACTTTATTCATGCTGCGAGTTTTTAATAGCGGTTCTCAGTAGTAGTAGAAGTAGGATTAATGGTGGTTAGTGGTAGTAGTAGTAGTAGTAGTAGTAGTCAGTAGTAGTAGAAGTAGTAGTAGCAGTAGTACAAGTAGTAGTAGCAGTAGTACACAGTAGTAGTAGGTGTAGTAGTAGTAGCAGTAATAGCAGTGGTAGTAGCATTAGTAGTAGTGGTAGTAGTAGTAGTGGTAGTAGCATTTTAGTAGTAGTTGTAGTGTTAGTAACAGTAGTGGTAGTGGTAGTAGTAGTAGTCGCAGAAGTAGCAGTAGTAGCAGTTTAGCGGAATTCTGAGATTAGTGGTAAGAAATTGTTATTATGATTAGCAAACAATTAAAGAAGGGATGATTTTTTTTATGGGTGATAAAAAAAAGTCAGTAGTAGTCAGCAGAAGTTTAAACCAAATTAAACAATTGTAATGTAATTCTATACAAGAACAGGCCTGTATATGTTTAAATAATGCTGCTATTCATTATAACTTTTTTCTAAAGTAAACTCCTTGTCCATCCAGTCGGTGGGATTCATCAATCAATTACTCATTTGCATTAAGATTCGGCCTGGAATTTACGGCATCAACTTTTCCCTCACAGAAGCTAATTCATCTTAAAAAACCGGCCGCCGACCTATGTTGTATAGTGTGTTGCGATTTTTACTACAAATATAATAATAGCACGTCCGTATAGAAAGGAGTTAGTAGAATCAATATTGAGAAATCGCTTCCGTTGTTTTTTAAACTTCAAAAATCTTATAAAAAAAAGAAAGTGCATAGAAAATATTAATTTTTCCTAAGATCGACTGCTAAGCTATGTAAACTCCGACCTCTATAATTTAATAAGCTTCTTTGTCTGATTAAAAAGTAGGCCAATTAAAATTTATGTTTATGAAAAAATACAATTAAAACCTGTAACTTTTCATTATAATTTATTTTTAAGCCGAAGAAAGTTCACTCATCGAAACTACTCAAATCATCGATTACATTCTTTCATTTGCAATTCAAAGTTATTAAAAAACGCGTATGTAAATGTAAGAAAATACTTATTAATACATCTACTCCACTCCTACTACTACTACTACTACTACTACTAGTACTGCTACTACTACTACTACTACTACTACTACTACTACTTCTACTACTTCTACTACTACTACTACTACTACTACTACTACTACTACTACTTCTACCACCACTACTACTACTACTTCTACTACTACTACTATGTACTGCGCTGAACATCCTTAGATGGGAAGGGAGGAGGATAAAAAATCCAAAAAAGGCTAATTCCTAGCATTAACTTAACATAATGAATCGGTTAGTACAAATTGGCGAATCTTGACTTCTGTCACAATCCCCTTGAGTAAATCTATTGAGGATTCCAAGTTGCAATTTACCTCTAAACTAAATTCTCATGCAAAAAGAAACATTCGAAAAAATGTACACGGGTAATATTTTTATTCATAATTTGTATCTTGAGGACAGAAATGTTATCCGTAACATTTCGTAACGACTGACTTTGAGTTAGGATTGGTTTTCCGGTATTAATTTTATCCTACCATATTTCCAGCTTTAATTCGCCTTCTCACTTTTCCAGGCTAAAATAAATATTGTCCAACTCTGGCTAAGCGATATTTTAAATTTTGAACAATTATTCCCCAGAGGAAAGAATATCGTAACTTACGCTGCATTTTAAATCTTATTCGTAGGTAACCCTAATGGAGCTCTTTGAAACAGCATGTCCAAAAATATATATTAAAACCGTAAACATGCTTCCTGGATATAGGATATGGATAAAAGCTTCTTAAAAAATGGGCAAAAGCTGCATGTATTTTTCCTATCACAACTTAAGCCAAGTCTACATCCTCAATAAACACACTCACTAAACAACCAAATAGTTTTTTCTCAACAAACCAAAGTCTGTTCCTTGCTTTGGTCGAATGTGACAAAATGTTAACTCAACTTGACGTTATAATAATGACTTACTAATTACGTAGGCAACTGCTATTCTAAAAGATCTGGCTTCCCCAATTCTCTGACACTTATGCATAAAATATTCTTGGAAATGGATAAGGATAGGGACAATGTTTTGTTTAAATCCAAAGTTGCTCAGAAGGTCAAGAAGAAATTAGTGTTCAAAAGTCGGTCCAAATATTTAGTAAAGAGTTGTAAGGAAAGGATTAGAATTAAATTACAGAGGGTTAATAAGCAGTTAATAAATAATCTACATATGTATTATCCATAAAATCATGGCTTTTTCATACTTTAAAAAGGAGGATGTATTTATGCGTGTTAATAAATTAGTCCTAAGTCGAATAATGAGAGATGCTGGTTGCCACAGGGTTAATTGTCCATAACATTCTTGTTACTTTTACACGGTCATTACTACAAGTACGTGGAATAAGTGATAATTAATTTTATTAATGCTAAGGAGGTTATAGACATATTTCTAACTTTGGGGGGTTTCCTAATTGCAGGCTGGGCTTTAAAAAAAATGTTTATTAAAGGTTCTCCGTTTTTGCACAAGTTTTACAAGACTAAACCTATATCAACCCAAATACCGTTGTTTGTTAACGTAATAGATCAGATTAAGGTTAAGGTACCCTCGGCCATAAGGCCGCTTTCAAAGCTCACTTTTCACATGGACTTTTCAAAGTCAGACACCCTTACCGTTGATTCTTTATTAAAACCCCTCTCCTTTATTCCCTTAAAGTCTCTTGTCATTACCTAAACCCGAATATGACCAGCCTTATTGCCACGGAAAACCAATCAATAAATAGCCAAGTCCCATACAAACTTTACTTACAGATTTACCAATTCCCACACAATTTACAATGTGTAGCATCCGATTCTCTGTTTTGTACTAATAACAATAGCAAACAAAAACTAATAAAATTGAAGCGTGTTGTACTATAAAACTTTATATTCCGTGATTTATGATTTATTTTATGCCGAGTGTATAATGAGTGGCTACCGTTGATAGAAATAGAATAGAACACAGTACAAGTTTTTATTACTGGCCGATCTGCAGTTTACTATTTATTTGAGCAGTAAAATAAATGTAGTGGAACCTAAAAAGGGTATTAAATTGATGGGAATAGGAAGAGCCGCGCCTAGTAGCTTCCCATGCAGCCGCAATCCGCTTCACTATTTTTACCATTCCCATTTATTTACTAGGATAATTTTTCCATCCGTTATTTTTTAAATAACAAAGGCAACAAACATAATCATTAGAACAATGTTGATAACCTCTTAATGACTCTGTCCAACGGCTAAAACTCACCGCATCCATCCCTTTCCTTCTTCACACACACTACTGACATTTTATTGAGTTTGTGCTGAGCTTTTATACGGAAGATGGTAATTGATGCATGCAATCTTTATTGAATAAGAGGCATCCCGTAGTTATGTAATTAGTAGCCCACTCTGTCCCTCTTACAGTTACAGCAGCCTTCTCTCGCCGGCTTAATGTACCTTCAGCAGAACTGTTAGGATGAAGCATGCGAAGAGTCAAATTTTAGCGAAAAAGGTTGGGTATTTTTCTAAGACACTTCTATTTGCAGCTTTTTTGCAACAAAAACGCCCCCAACTGATCTATAGACGAGATGGCGAAACCACAAAGGCAAAGACTGAGGCCAATTTGGCTAAGACACTTTGGCAGAAACAAAATTCGATTTACTATCAATACTTCTGTCATACTTTGTCATGAAAACTCCAAATTTACAAACTCAACGGTGGACGAGATATCTTCATAGCTTTTTGTCAACAAAACTGCCACTCTTCGACGTTGTTAGTGGTTCTTGGAACATTGTGAAGAATTCTGTCGTTTTAAATGCAGAATTTATTTCTTCTCCTGTATTTTTGTTTTGCCGATCTGTCAAGTTCATTTTTCCTTTGCCAATGTGCCTTAGCCAAAACGTCTGCACCTCCTCCCCCCAACTGATGTATTTTGCTTTATCAACTTGCCAAAGTAAGTTTTTCAGCAAGTGAAGTACTTTTTTTGGGGACATTATTCCTATTTTTATTATTATTGCATAAGTGAAATAAACCTCTACGTTCCTTCCAAAGAACACAGAAAACAGGTTAAACAAAGAAATAATGTCATTGATCTGGTTTCAATTGGTAAGTACCGACTAACATGAATGTGCTAATTGAATCAAATGTGCAAGGGATATTTTACAAGTTGAAAAGTACTTACGAATTTGCATTATTTTATATTGCATACGCATAAAGTGTGCTTTCGGATTACTGTTTTTTTAAATAAAGCTAAAGCATCATTCCTCTTTTTAAATTTAAAACTGGCTTTCACAAAGACATGCCATGCTTTTTATATTTTCGTGTACCTTAATCTTGAGATTTACACACCTAAATCCCTAGGAATACTGATATCCCTCTTCTTCCTAAGAATTATTACGCATCCTTAATAAAAAGCACTCCTGACTTTATCTAAGGCCGGGCTACTATTAAGTTATTTGGTGTCCTTTAACTGTTTAGCATGCAATTAAATATAGTTATTATACCCAGAATAATAACCTATACAAGAAGCTAGAGGCTGTAATTCAGGGATCTACGGTGAAGCTGCTACTATTCTCTATAAGAATTACTGGTTTTAAAGGTAATTTTGCATAAAATTTTCCAAGCAAGAAATCAATAGGATCAGAGTTGCCAAAATCGTGCTCAAGATTAATCTGCGCTAGCTTTTAGCACTGTTGTTTACTTAGCAAAGTCCTAACTCTTTTACTACAATCTGATTAAGGATTGAGCCCAAAAGGATAACAAACTATTGATTAAAAATTCAAACTAAGCAAAGAAAAAACTGCAGAGTAGAAAAATAAATAGGGTAAGGTGTAGCTGGTGTTTTTGTCACTTGTCGTGACTTTAGTTTGTAATGGACAATAAGGAGTTTGGTGGGACAGGGCGGATCCAAACAACAGAGAAACCAGTCATCACTAATTTTAATTAGACATGCATGATTTCCCCGTGTTTTTTTCTGTTCATTAAATCCTCCGTCTCTGTTTCTGATTTCTAGCAAAACCTGGCCATGCACAAATTTACAAAGAGCAGTCCTTCGTGGGATCTGCCTTTAGTATTACTAGAGTAGGTTCTAGAATATAGCTACTGATACATAACATTAAGTTGCTTTTAGTATGCATGAAAATGTGGCATTTTATGATGTTAAATGTATCATTTATCCATAGTAATGTGGAGGATAGGCATAGTAGCATTTAAGTTGAATTCTGATGGATTTTTTTACCAGTTTATTGTAAGACAGGAAATGGAATGAAAATGCTTGCCATTGTAAAAACATATCATGGATTAATCAGGCGATGAGTGTAAAACTATCAGGTTCAGGATCACAAAATCAGGAATAGAATACCGTATTGTCTCTAATAGTGTCCCGGGACACTAATTAATTTCCAGCTCTTTGGGAGTTTAATTTAACATACAATTAAATGGGGCTTATGGGGTTATTAGTTGTAATTAGGGGGGACGCTGTTCGGGGGAGGACACTATTCGAGACAATGAATCCTTATTTATGCAACGTACAGGTTAGCCTCACCTTATCTAAAAAGATTAGGAAATAACAAAAGTGTAGAAGTTTAAAAGGCAGTTAAAAGGAGATAAAAACTGGTCATCTGCTGACTTGTACTCTGATTTTATACGGTAGACCTCAGCGTACTTAGCGCTGAAAAAATGATACCTTGAGTTGACGTTTTTGTACAATTAAAGTCGACTGCAATAAATTCCCCAATTAAATCCTATCTCTATAAGCATCCCTTATTTAACTGTTAACCAGGATTGAATACGGGGCCGGGCCACATTTCAGAGATACACGGCATATTATTGAATTATTCTTAGAATACCGAACGACGGAAGAAAGAATTCCCATTTTGGAGTCTAATTAAAGCCTTGCAGAGTTACACGTTACCTTATTCTACCAAACAACTCCATTTCACACCAGATTTCCCCTCGTAAAAACCTCAACAACTGCAACCTTATTTTATTAGTTCCACTCCAGTAGATTCCTAAAGTTCCTAGAATTAGAAAGGCTCTTACCTTAGGATTCTTATATTTATCCCGACAAATTGAGCAACTGAGGGGATGTCTTGCAAAATCCTGACTCCCACTGGTTATCGTAGGCAAGGAGACGGACCCTGAAGAAGCCTCGTGGAGGAATGAAAGGGGATCATTGTTATTATTATTGAGACTAGTAACACTGGCAGGACCACATCCCCCAGACATCCTCCCACTTCTACTCTGGTATCCACTTGTGCTGAAACTACTCCGACCACTCCCACTTCCTCCAGAGATTTGCTAAACAAACACAGAAAAATTGTCAAAATGTTTACATTATGCATATGTATTCACTCCTCATTAATCTACTGTCCAAAAAATCACCGATTTATAGTCCATCCATTCAATCAGGTAGGAATGAAAAAGGACAAAATAAACTATCTTAATCCCTTTCGGTAATATCTATTCTTACTAAAATTATTTTTCAAATACAGAATAGCATGGCACAGTTTAGAAAATGAAAGCCCTTTCCATCCTAAGTAAAATCCAAACAATCCACTATTCAATTGACGACAAACAAAGCAATTATTGTTACTCTCTCATGCCTTTTCATCCACAGACAATTACCGTATATCCCCAATTACAACCCTTCTCTAATAGAAACCACTGTTGAACAGTATAATTCCCTAATTGTAGGTTAAACGGGACCCTAAAGACCAACAGAAGTAAATAGTACCCTGGTGGCTGTATTTACGGAATAATACGGTAATCTTGCCCCTATTTCAATTCAGGTTTAATTCAATTCATTTCTATTGCTAGTAATAACTATGCTACTGTATACCCTCGAATAGGGGGCCGGGCTACTAATAATTGTTTCAAGGGTCAAAAACATACGATTAAATGGGGCTTATGGGATTCTTAATAGTAATTAAGGATTGGCCACTATTCAAAGATATACGGTAAATACCATGAAAAATAACGCATCTAATAAGCAGTAGTGCTTCCAGTACATCTTACATTGTCTCTGCTGGCCCCCGCTAATCGCAGGTAGGAAACCCTTATCGAAAGTTATCTTATCTTAACTCTACCTTAAAAATAGCCCTTAAGCTATCAACACTTAATTTAATAGTAGCCCGGGCTTCATTTCCTGCAAACACTGCACGTTTTATCCAAATCACAGGACAACCTAACCACTATAAGTAAAATAATTAAATTGGTGAAGCCTATTCCAGCAGTTTCTAAACAGGGAATCTTACTAAATCATACAAACAACATTGCACTCTCTCTTCCACAGCAGCTTAACTACTAACTAACTAACTTGACTATTAACCACAGAAAAACAAACTGAGCAAATGATCATCTTCATCATGCAAGTCAACGTGGTAATAATAATCATGATCCTAAAGTTAAAGCATCATCCTCTGGTCCTCAATTCTCTGCCAAAATAATGATGAAAAGTTGTATAATATTTATGCATACGCCGGCGAATCAAGTATTCAGAAATAATTGAGGCTAACCTGACTAAAGCTTAACAACCGGGCCATCAAATAATCACATTATATCTAAATACTACTACGACAGCCAGATGTATATTAAGTCAGAAAAAAACCAGAACTCCATACTCCATATGCTACATCATCTCTTCTTCTTTTTATAATTCATCCTGCAGATTTAATACACGCTCAATGCATAAATGAAATTAATAAAATAGATGCAGAACCTGGACCGGAGATTCAACCGTTTCGGTGGTTTTACTGAAGCAAGGGAGATTTTTTTACTCCAGAGGTAGACATTGGGGTTTTAATGACAGTTTTAACTGTACTTCTTAAGGTTTTGTGAACAGTTTATGCATATTGTCCCTGGGTCAGAATTCCAGAAATACGGCACAGCCCTATAATAGCAGCCCTTGTCTGAGAGGTACTATCTAACTCCATGCTAAAACGGATCCTAAAAATCCTATGCATGCAATAGAAGCCACATGCATTCAGGAATGATTATTGGGATTTACGTTTTTTATTTAGAGCCCCATCAATGTGAGTAAAAAAGGTCCTTTTGATAAGCCGATCTTAATTTTATTCTGCAGTAGTAGGTTCTTTCAATCTGTATTTAATAAGTAGTGCTCTTATCAATGCATGCAGGCATGCTGATCATTATGCTAATGAGATGATGTATGCAGCTCATAATAGCCTATCATGTTTTTTCCGGTGAGAGAGAATAAAAAAGCAGTTAAATCTGTGCATAAAGTTGAGGTTGAAGGATAAACATTAAAATAATTAGTTGGCTAACTCGGATAGATTAACACACCGCAGTCCAGCCTATAACCGACACTATTCCTATCACAGGGTTTAACCATTTATTGAGGATTATATAATTCCATGCATAAATCCCTAAATCCTGGTTACCGTATATCTTGGAATAGTGGCCTCACATAATTAGGTGGGCACCTAATTACTCTTAATAACCCTATAAGCCCCATTTAATCGTATATTAAATTTTAGTAGCCCAGACCCCTTTTAGAGGATATACGGTAAGTCTCACAAACGAGTATGAATGACTTTTAAAAGTTTAAAACTTTAAGCAAGATTCCTGTGCTAATTTTTTCAAAAAATTAGCAAAGTTTACTCAAGAAACCCCCATTTGATTCATCCGAAGACATTTATTCTGCTTGAGTCATCCGTCATTTATTAATTGGACAATTTTAAAACAGAAAAGTTAGAATTTGGGACTTTCTGAGCGTAAAAGTTAGCTAAGGCCATCTAACTATGGCCGATCCAAATAATTTTTCATACCTTTATGCAAAACTGAGTTTAACCATTCAGCTCATAGGGTCCTCTTTCTGCCAACTTTGTTCTCGATATCTTAGCATTTATTTATACACTTTTCCGCATTCACTTATGCAAAGAAGATTTCAAAGACTACTGTGATGTGCTGTATTAAATATTAAATACCTTGTTAAATGCTTGACTTGCTAAATACATATTAAAGTATGCATCTAATGAGCTGATCATTAAGTGGATTGAATAATAACTTAATTGAAACCACCATAAACCTTTTTAGCCTTATAACTGTCCTAAATACATTCAATTTATCAATTTGTCTGGAATATCAGCCTCCTGTGTTTTACTAATTTCTTAAACAACCAAACAAACTTTTGAAAACGTGTAAAGAGACCCTAACTTTCTCACAAGTGTAGAAAAACTATCAGAAATATATTTCCAACTTCTTTCCAGTTTTCCGGGTGTAATTACGCCCATAATTGTTACTTTAAAATGAAATAAATCCCAAGATAAGGTGGAAATTCTAACAAAAGACTCTAAATGCTTAGAATTTATAATGCCAAGAAATTTAAACCTTACTTGTAAAAACTGTGTTTTAAATTAATCCCTCAGCTAAAATGATGGATCTTATAGTTTTTTAAAAATAGAATACTATAAACCTGACAAACAATCCATGTCACATCTATCTTTACGCTTCACCCTCAATTTACCAACAACATTGTTATGGGCCGAGTTTAGTTTCCAGTACGACTCAAAAACTATAAAAAACAGGGTCAATTTGTTTTCAGAGTATAACTCGGTTCATGCTTGATTAATCCCTTTCAGTTTCAAGCAGCATCGTCTTTTTTTTACACTTTGCTGACTTTTTACTATTTTCGGAGGTCTTCATCCTTATTTAAAATCACAAAATATTTACTCCTTTTAATTTACAATACTCTCTAGTATTTCTGTCATAAAAATAACCAAGAATGAAACATGATATGTTCTAAATTCATGAATGCTTAAGTCAAGCTTTTTTTTGCAAAGTCACCGGATGGATGGATGGCCAATTTCAGTATCGCCTAAAACAACTCTGATCTCTTTGTCAAGAAGGACCAGCTTTTCTTTCGCAACACTCGATTATAAGCCGCTCTCACGCTATGATTGTTGCTAGTAGTACCTTAAATTCTGGTTTAAGATACATAATCTTATCGTCATTTGGTATTTATAAAATGAGTCAACTAAAATGTTGTACTATCATATTAAAAAATCCATTCATTCTTTAAAAATAACATCGTGTAGATTAGTTATCTAACCAATTGCACTTAACTATAATCTACAGGTTGTTAATTTGGCAATGAATTATAATTAGCATTTGTACACAAATAATAACAAAACCTACCCAGTCACTTCCTAGTTAGTTATCGGACAGGAGCTATTATACTCTCTGCTAGTGGAGCACGTTATTCATCATCAGTATCATGTCATGTCATGAATTTATACACATGTAGTAATTATAATTAAGACAACTTGTAAGATTAGATACGGCTAGAGACTTGTTAAAACCCCATAACAATTGATACTTCACGATTAATACAAATAATGTTAATCCTATTTTGAAAAAAAACACTAAAAAAACACCGGTCTTTCTTCCAATCCAAATCCTGACCTTCATTGTCCCCATATTTGGAAGAGGCTAGGAAATACCTACCAGACATTCATTGATACCTCCAATAACTACCTAAATAGCTTGAGTATAACAAACTTCATTTAACTATTTGACCATAAAAAGAATAAAAATAAGTTGCTCGTGTAGAATATTCAATCAATCACTCAGGATTAGCTCCAACTGTGTAATACCGTATATCCTTGAAATACTGCCGGGGCTACTATTTAACTCGGAAAGCTCCCCTTAACTACAGGAGTAGGACTAGGGGAATTTATTTTATTTGCAACCTCGAAAGGGAGTTATTTTAGAGGGGAATTATTAAGGGGCCAGAATTAAAACTTAATACGATAGTTACAGTATTTCGTTGTAAAGCCGTCCTTGAATAGTAGCCCCTTCCAAGTTCTACTATTAGTAAAGCATTTATTTTAATTACATGTTTAGCCTAATAATAAAATAGCACTGCGGGATTGTAATCGATGATATACGGTACTGCATATTGTTACAGGTTAGCTGTTAAGCAAGTTCAAGTTTAATGCAAATCCCCATTCATAGCATGATAATACAATAATCGAACCGTAGTAGTAGTGAGATGATGAAAAACTACTACAACTGTCACTCACTACTTAATGGACGTAAGAAAAGGTAGGTAAGCTGGACAAAGATATTAAGTTGGAGTATAGGATAAACTAGTATTAGGTAGGATTAGGGATTATGGATTAGGATAACACTTCCTACACGGATTAAAACAAACAGTAAACCAACTCATCGTTTACAATCCAAACAATTTTGTTATTGTTACTGGGAGTAGTATAAGTTGTTGGAAGCCGACAATGTGCGGCTGAACAAGGTGTGATTAAGCCTTTTAAGGGCATATCAACCTTTTAAGTCTTTTATTACCAACATTTATCATTCACACATTCACTACCTTTCTTCTCTAATAACCCTTTCATTTCCCATTTCCAGTTATTTATTATGATTTACTGGAGAAAATACCATTTCTTTCTTCATGTTTCATTTAGTTTAATTAGCGGTCTATAAATGCAGTTAGTTCCGGAGTTTGGAATCCTAATAGTCGGAAACTGCTTTAAAAGCTGTGGCGGACATTGTCTCGGCTTTTTTTTACAATTATTTATGTGTAATACAAAAGAACTAGCTTTCTTGGCCGATCCTACTTCAGATTTCTGTTCTTACACCAAAAAAGCTATTTCGGTTCACATTTTGTGTAAATTTTCGAAACCCTTTGGGTCCTAGGTTTTTTTCGACCTGACTGGGTCATTTTCAAGCCTTGGAGGTTTCTCCTCAACTCTTTTTAACCTTTTAGCGAGGTTAACTAGACAAATGATATTTACTGGAACTGCGATTGCAAATGCGTATATTCTACTGTTATTTGTATCAATTATAACTCCTATTGTTCGTTAGGATTTATTTGGATCATGAGCCAGCAGTTGTTTTGCTGTTAGTATCAATAAATCGATTACCATTCAAGTAGGCAACAACCCTTTACATGTCTAGAACTCTATATAGATATTTATGTCATGCTTTATGGTTCGTGTGCTTAAAAAACCCTGACCTACATTTCTGTTAAACTTTTGGCTGCTCCAGTTCGGACTTTACCAACTTTGGAACCTTCATCATGTAAAAAAAAACTCCCCTCCGCCTGCCTGCTCCAATACTACTGGATAAACTCATGGATTAAAAATACATGGAATAAAGACAAAAAGTGGGTAAGCTTAGTATGCAGATAAAGCTTGGAATTTCATGAGCTATTATTACTATCCAAGTTCAAAATAACGAATAGGAATGTGATAAGATCAAGCATATTTGTACCTTTTAGGCTACGATTCCTAGAAAATAAATAGTTAACATTTTAAGGACACTATATAGACTCATTGGCAACATTCCCAGCCATATAATGGATAGGAAACACGATAATTTGCACGATTATTGATCGTATCAAAAAGTTTATAAAAACATCCAGGGTTTTTTTTGTCTGGAAACAGGCTACAGTATCACCGCCACCGGTTTTAATTCCCCTTTACATTTCCCTGATAAAAATTAAAAAACACCCCATCTAACTCTAGCTAAGACTTTTGCTAATGTTTCCTTCTGAAAAATAATTCCCCGTGGGGATTAAAAAAAGGTAAAATACAGTGTAAATTTCACAGACTTAAGCGTTTTGTAAGCTGTCCTAAATTCATTCCTCTTTCTCTTCAATTACTAATAAATAATTAAGGGCTTGATTCACGCAACAAATAAGTTAGTGATACTTGAATTACTCCTTATGCAAATCCCCAAATCCCCACCTAGGATACGATCAATTCCTTTGACCCATAAAACTAAACGGTTCTAGCTTTGCTGGAGGGAGACAAAACCTTGAGCTAGAAAGATACCCTCGCGACCCGAGTCCTACAAACTTAAACCTCTCCACGGTTAATACTTTCTCGTGAGTAAAAAACCGTGCGTTAGTTACTGCACGTACAAATCCTGGATAAACAGGCCCAAATTGTAAAGAAGAGGTCAATATTTTACAACTTGGGACATGCAAATGTATAGTGAATCCATTGTGTTAAATATTTTGCAAAGAAGTCAATATAAACCACACCACGGCTCCGGCTACCCACGATACCATTTCATATCTTAAGGTTTATGCTTACATTTGGTTTTTTTTATCGGTAAACCCACCCATATACCGTATTCCCGGAAATTTCTCCCCTGGAGGAGTTATTAGGAAAAATGGAAAAACTTTTAATAAGGGTACGACAGGGCGAATTTAAATTATTAACATGAAAAGGTAGGGGGGAGCAATTTCCGGAGATACGGTAACAGTAGCAGAGGAATTAGTATTCCTCAACGACTATTTAATGTACCTTTTGACGAGTATACTTATCTTTATAAGTAGATAATTCATTAATAAATACATTATCACTGCATATATCCGTAGTATAGGCCCCTCTAATAACACAGTCTCCAATAAATAGTTGCCCGTTTTGAAAACTACAATTTGCACTATTTAATTATATTTCAAACTCAGAGATAAATAACCCGACCCGAGTGATATTTTGGGGACCTGCAGTTACAATCAGTACTATTTAAAACTGAAAGCTGTCTTTTTGCTATGGGAAAGGTCCAAGTAAAGGTTCACATTACGGAAATTGCCATTGAAAAAAAGCTACACTATAGCTTACCACTTTTACCAGATTTCACTTATCCTGAGTGAACTAACTGCATGAAATTCAGTGTCATTACCAAATCCAAATCCAACGCTATCCTATCCTAGCCCTGAGTTCTTTGTCGTTTTTGCATACAAAGCATAGTTTGCTTTATTGTCATAAAAAACTGTAGCTTTTCATCATGTAAATTCCAATTCCATGGGGATGAACAGCCAAACTTCACAAAAGTAACAGGCGCTTTACAAATCCCTTTTTCAGACTCCCTGTCGACCCTTCTTCCAACTTAAAAAGCTTACTAACTCCTTCCTTTCTGTTTCCTCAACAAAACAACAAAAACCGTCTGTCTAAAAGACAAATCTACCTCAACAATTGATTAATCGTCCCTCAGTTCGACATCCGGTTGTGCATAGTAAATATACACTTTTAACTTGAAAAAGCGAACCATCCAAGCTGAAAAAACCCTAATATATCTAACTGTTCCGTGTATTTTTTCAACCACTGTGACTGTAGCGTCCGTGACAATGACTCCTTAAATAAGGTGTCTACAGTACAGTAGAGATTCAGCTAGTTTTTATTTAAAAATAAGGTATACAACATAATATGCATGCTTTCCTTCCTAAGATCATATCGCTATGGTTACGGTTAATTTACGGGGACATTACCCTTTCAAAGTAAATAGCCAGCATCATCTTCTTCCTATAGACCCCTCCAGATTTTAACAATTGGTTGAACTTATTTCTTTTGTGAGACAAGTTTAGCCTTACACAGACAGTTCCAATAAATTCGAAACTTTTTTTCAGGACTTATTTTAGCTAGAAGATCCTTTATGGAGTTTTAAACCTTATCTCAGTTTTAGTAGGAACTTTTATAAGTCATTGTCAGTATTGTCAACTGGTGTAGCTTCACAACATCTATTCCTGTACTTCTAGCCCGTACCGGCTTGTACTTGAACCGGAAGTTAAAGTTACTAATCTACTAGTTCCTTGTTGTACTCCACTCAAGTAGTAGTACTGTCTGTAGTAGTAGTAGTCGTAAAAGTAGCAGTAGTAGTAGCAGTAGCAGTAGTAGTAGTAGTAGTAGTAGTAGTAAATGGTCTGAAACACTACTTATTTCCAGTACCAAGTTTTATTCATTTTTACCAATGATAAGATGTACTTTGCATCTTTTTAAACAACCGCAGATTAGTAAGTGTAAGTAAATAGTAGTAGTTTTTTTCATACAAAGATATTATAAGCCTTTTCAAACAAACAAAGGTTTAATTTCGGTTGCGTATGGGTAAACTTCCTTAGTAAGTCTGTACAATAATACGTACACAGCAAACTCACTGAAATGGGGTTAGGTCAAGTTTGTTTTGGATAAAAACAACACTTGAAAGGCCTGACAAATACTGAATTATTATTATTATTATTACATTATACATACACTCTGTCTCATTGTGTAGTTCTCTTGATTTGCCTTCATCTACATGACTAAAGTTGTTACAAAAATTTTTAAATATTGGTATAAATATTGAAAACTTTGGTATTTAACGCACTTTACTTTGTGGATTATTTAAGATTGAAACTTTTCAGGCTAAATGTATTTTTTAGTTGTCTCTCACTGCTAAGTTTTCAGCTTTTAATAGCTTTAAATCTGATATCAATATTTAACCTCCGTCCGTCACGAATATCTCAGAATCCACATCATCAAAAAACGTTAAACTTGCAATAAAATAAAACTCTCCCACTCTCTAATCACTTTTTTCAAGTCAGTTCTTGGAAACGATCGTTAAAGGAATCTGGAAAGTGAAAAGGGTATAAGAAATGGTTAAAAGAGAGAAAGGAGCTAGGCTAGATGTTGCAGACGCTTTAGATGTGAATTTGGCAAACGGGAACGGTGGAATGAGCCATGTGCGAATATCTCCTTCGGCTAATATCCCCATCCAGTGAAGGCTAAGGTTCCATCAACCACTCCAATACTACTACTACTACCAATTACTATTACTAACGCTACTACCAATTACTACTACTACTACTACTACCAATTACTACTAATACTACTACTACCAATTACTACTAATACTACTACTACCAATTACTACTATTACTACTAATACTACTACTACCAATTACTACTATTACTACTAATACTACTACTACCAATTACTACTATTACTACT
>JAQFZX010001638.1:0-26794 GCA_034682405.1 Hydroisotoma schaefferi | reverse complement strand
TGAAAATAGTTTATTCGGAATAAATCCCTTATTCCGAATAAAATTATTCTAAAATAAAAATATTTTGGCCAGCTCTGATGATCAAGCTGAGATACGAATAAAACTACGAAATAACCCCCAACTTGTTTGATAATTGATCTTTTCGACCTACTGAAAGCCCCTCGCCACGTCACTACTGCACTCAAAGATGTTTACAAATGCAATCGTTGTAAAAGCGGAGGCATGACGTTGGCAGCAAATACGCACATAGATACTGACAGACATGTAGAGAGTAAGTGAATTTTATACGGGGATGTTCATCTAGAAATATGCATATCTTACTTGATAGATTTTTGATGAGGACCTTCATTTGATCGGAAACGGCAGCAACTTCTTGAACATTCATCGCAAATGACCAATTTATAGCTAACGTAATCCAACACAATAGAACAAACAAGAACATAAATAGTCTTTGTACAACCTCCTCAGTCGTCATTTCCTCCTTATCATCCGTCATAAAAATTCCAATTAATTGGACCTTCAAAACGATCATATTCAATACCAAAAATCCCATAGCCAACCAAAGCCTAGCCTTATCATTTATTGACCTCGGAAGAACCGTTAATCCAGAATCCGATACCCGAAACCGATAAGAAGAAATGCTGAGTTTATCGTAGACTTTTAAATTAAAGGCTAAAGCCTTCCACATTCCTTTTGAAGCCATTTTTTAAAAAAAGGAGGCTGGTTGAACCCTGTTGTTCCTCCACAAACGAACTGAAAACTCTTTTTTATTATTTTATGAAGACTGAATAATGCGAATGCTCCAAGTAGAAAGTTCTAAAAGTTGGCTTCTTATGCTTACGTGGCTCAGTAATATGTTAACGAAATCCACCAGCCTGGGAATTAAGTTACCAATAATATCTATACTTTCCTGCACCGAAAGCTCCTTAATGTAATTTATCTCAGTTTTAGAGGGTTAAATTCAATAATATCATTTGCTATTTCTTATTTTTCCTCCTTTTATTAGGATCCCAGTCCTAATTGTAGTTTAGTTATGCAAAGAAGTAAGAGAGACAATCTTATCTTCGACCTCCATTTCAACGACCATCCAGTTTTAAAGGGAATGCAAAGTTGTATACTAAAGGTAGAAAAGTCTTATTTCTTGGATATAATTTATTAAATCCATCTAGAAAAAAATAAGCAATAATATAATTTTCCACCGAGCTCAACTTTACCTGACCGGTTGAATAATTCATGGGTTTGCCCGTGTCCTTATTTTTTTATGAAGTTCGATACTTTCAGAGTTTAAACATTTATTAAGTAATTTATTGATTTCTTTCCCCATGCCTCCTGCAACCTATTTGTTATTGCATATCGTATAAATTTCCAACAGTTTTCGGGTTCGGAAAACAATAAAAGACAATCATCCTGTCTGAATGTGAATATCCATGGAGGTAGTTGCCAGAGGTCAATGGAGGGTCAATCGATTTTAAATTCATTTTACGTAGACGAGCCGACCATCCAGTTTCCAATGGAATTATAAGTTTGAATGCTAAAGACAATATTGTTGGAGTTATGCATTTCTAACTCGTTTTTTGATAAATTCGCATTCCTTTATTTCCGATTAATAATTTTAAAACAGTAGTTATCCACGCAACGTTCATCCAAAATCCATCCGTCTGTGTGTTGGTTCGATAACTCGAGAAATAATGACACCATACTGCCAAAAATTTGCACATGTATTTCATGGCTGATTTTGAGATTTAAGTTCGTAAACCAGCCCGATCGGACCACCCGGTCGGTGACCCGTGGGGGTCAAAAATACTCCCACTGGTCTTAAAGTTACCAAAATATTGTTCTTCTACTTTTGCTCAAAAGTAACAAATAACTGATTATTTTTGACAAAATCCAAAGTTTTAGGTACCCGTGGGTGTCAGAAGGACCCGACAGGGTGAAAAAGTTCCAAAAAGTTGTTTCTCTACTTGTGTTTAAAAGAAACTAATAAAGGAATATGTTTGCCAAAATCCGAAGGTATAGGCACCCCGTGGAGATGAAAACGACCCCTACCACTATGAAATTTCGAAAAATAGGGAGTCTTATTAGTTTTGTTCATAAATAAGCAACAACATAACACTATTTTTGCTGAAATCTGAAGTGTCAGGTAACTGGAGCATCATCGAGTGACAAAATTAGTTTAAAAAAAGTAAACAAGCGAAAACCCTTTGGTTTTGAAGAAACCAAACCAAAAATAAGAATCAACGGGGTGTGGGGGCTGCGTCCCCACATAAAATTGAGGAATAAAGTAATCAATAACTGTTAGCAGTAAACAAGTGCACGTTGTAATTTTAGATTGAAAAATGATTCAGTCCAATGAATAGTACAGCACCCGTTGGTTATATCAATTGACTGGGCTAATATAGCTGCTTGGAGGAGGTTTATTTATTTATTATTTATTACTCTATAGCCAATCCAAACATAGTTTCTCACGAATCACAATAATTCATACAGTTCCCTTTGACCCTTCAGCACTTCGGACAAGCTGAAAATTCTGTACGGTAGTTAGGAACTAGCCCAAAAGATAAATAGTGTTGAATAATTATTACGAAACCGCATTATTATAGCATTCCAAACTTTCTTACATTCAAGGAGCATTTATCTCGTCCAATTCTATCATAATCCTCAACACCAACTCTTCCTGGAAAGGTTTCCCAACTAATTGCACACCGATAGGCATCCCCTTCACTTCCTCTTCCACCTTAAGTACAAAACCCGATTGCCAAACCCAAACATAGGCATATATTTAGGTTCGTTTTAATTTTCGAATTTACCCTGAGAGCTGCTTCCATCAGGGCATGAGAGACTCCAGGATTATTCTCAATGGAGGATCTCCAGTTCTTTCCACTCTCCATACAAACTTTAACTACTCCCGACGGGAAGTCCAGAGCATTCCACGTCATCGTGTAAAGTACTCCGTCTAGTAAATGTAGTTATTGCTTTAACAAAAATAATCTAGGCTACCCTAAATCCTCGCCCATATGCCGCCCTCGTTAATTACGCCGCACGTCTATCATTTACATGTTAACAGACGTATATCTCTCCCATGTTAAATATGCTTCACAACATATTTTTTGGCATGTAGGAGAGGATTTAGAGTATTTGAAACGATTAAGGAAGATGTATCCATCTATTTTTTTTACCATAAAATACATGAGCATCCTCAACACCCAACGCTGGAAATGGAAAAACGGGACAAAGTAGCAAATCCACCCCTTGATTTCTCATCTCATCTAGAGTAGCATCGATAAGATCATCTCTCTTGGTCAAGTAGTCCACATAAACGTCATTTCTGGAAATATGAGGGCCGTCCCCAGCTCCCTTACTGTATTGGGGGGCAAGTGAAGGGGTCACTTGGTCGTGTCGAAGGAGAGCGTCAAGTCGACCGTGTTGGTCAGGATCCCAAGGAATCTCCAGCATGTCTGCAGCTTCAAATGGCAATTTAAATGGAACAAGAATGTGTCCTACAGACTCCAAGTAGGATTTTGCTTTAAGAATCGCTTCAGGAATGTCTCCAAGAGGGGCCAAAGGGGATGCAACTGAGGTCATGAACCCAATTTTGACCCGATCCTTTGACTCAAAAATCTGTAACAGAAATTATTGGATTGGAATATGCTAATCACATAGGGATTGGGATTTAAGGGGATTATCACAGTCGCCTTGAGGTGTGATTTGTGATTTAATGTGATTCAATTCCTATTGGGGTGCTGAGCTGTGCAAGGGTACTCTATTTTACAGCATAAATCACATAGTATATCAGTAAATCCCATCGATCAAAGTATGATTGGATTTTGTACTCAATCAATACTGCAACTTGCAAAACCCATAATGAAGTCTTTTCAGTTCTATTTAACTTACCTTTCCATTCCACGAGATTGGAGCCGCTTTTGCGTCTAATTTATGTTGCAAATTGTTTTCCGTCAACGCTTTGAAAATAGTTGCGACGTCTTTTGCTCGTTTCGTCAGAATGCCTGGCACCCCCGGAACTAAAGACAAAAATGTAACATGACTTTCAAAACATTCACCAACTAAAAAAATGCCTTTCCTTACAATTCTGAAGACACTTAGAACAACCCCTTCTACTCAATCGGTTGGCAGTTTGCTTTAATGTAGAAATCCCACAAAAGTGTGCAGGATTTCTCAAAGAACCCCCAGTGTCACTTCCCGTACCAAAAGGAGCACCCCCAGCAGCCACAAGGCAAGCCGACCCGCTGCTCGAACCCCCGGGGGACAACTTTTTATTCAGGGGATTCAGTGTGAATCCAAAGATAGGATTTCCACTTCCAAATGAAACGCACGTCTGAGGAAGATTTGTAATGCAAAATGGAATAGCTCCAAGGCTCTCGAGACTTTGCACAAGCACAGCGGACTCCTTGGAAGGCCTGTTGAGCCTTAAGGTGCAACCTAAGGTTGAATCCATCCCCTTCACGGCTGTGTCATCCTTCACACAAAATGGAAATCCGTGTAGAGGACCCTTCACTATTTCCATTTTGTCTTGCTCCTTTGCTCTGTCCTGTGAGAGTATTATTTATCAGGGTTTCTAGTGTGATTATTATCACACTGGGATTTATTCATGGGATTTAACGGGATTATCACGGTCACCCTAGGTGTGATTTGGGATATACTGTGATTTAATCCGTTTGGGGGTATCATGGGATCTTAAGGGATTACCACAGTCACCTAGGTGGGATTTGTGATTCATTGTGATTTAATCCGTCGTGGTACATCATGGAACTTAACGGAATTACCAGTCATCTAGGTGGGATTTGTAATTTACTGTGATTTAACCCCTTTTGGGGCATAAGCAGTCTAAAGCGTGAATCACATAATCACAGTAAAATCCCATAAATCGTGGTAAGATGAGATTTATCATTAAAAGCAATCATAAAACCTTGTCTACTTGCCATAAATCCAGGTATAAATTCAGTAATGCAGTTAAATTCCTCCTGGACACTCAGAGCTTGAGTCACAAATGCCCTCATCACCCTCTCCGCCGTCAGTTCCCTCTTCAAAAGCTTTTCTTGAAGTTCGGAAAGCGTTAATCTGATAATTCCCTCATCTTCCTGCCTTTTTTGAGGATATTCCTTCCTCAAAGTTGCAAAGGAAATCTCTCTCTCTTCCTGCTTTGTTTTCCGAATCCCGTCTAACCTACAAACTTCCTGCAAAAATAAACACTCTCCAACTGAAAAATACTTCATCAAAGTTATCATTCCTGAATCCAATCTCACCTTTTCATCCTCCTGGGACTTTTTCATTGTAAAAACCCTGCAATTCCTGCCACTTCTGGACTGCTTGTTGCCAGAATTTTGACTGCAGATCACAGATTTAGATACAGTAGATGCTTTCTGAGAATATATTAGTGAAATACAGGTTTTTATTACTGCTTGAGCATGTCTTAGAACAATTCCATCCAGTTTGTAACCAAACAATTTACTTGTCTATATCTGCGTTGTTTGTTTAAATGTAAAAAATAATCCTCTTATCTCCAGCCAGATATGGAAACTGGCTAAATCCATCCAAATCCGTAACGAGCAACTTGTCAAAGTGAAGACCGTAGTTAATTATGCGTGGTTTGTAATACAGCCTGATTGAAATGGAACGAGAATAATTAAACTCACGAACCTGCATGCTGGATCAATCTACACAGACATTGCTGCTTATTATTTACAAAAAGAACCAAACAGGATCTGGCTGTCCTTTTTCATATTTCATGGAGAATCTTTCATCTCGACATGCAAATCCCTATCTTGTGAATAAATAAATTAAATTAAACTCGGCCGATGTGATGATTCTATAAGATGTTTTACAATTAGTTTCTCATTTCTCAGGATGCTGAAACGATCTGCATGAATGGAAAGTGATGATGATGATGAATTATCACGGCAATAGTGACAGGGGTTTGGATAATTAATTATCACACCACTGTAATTTAGTTCATGTGATTTATTGGATTCAACGGGATTATCACAGTCGTCCTGGTTGTGATTTTTACAGTGATTTAATAGCTTCTGGGAACACTAATGACATACACACGTACTCCTTCGTTGTTTTACGCTAATGAGAGTTTTTTTTTCAGACCTTATATCAATTAACATAAAAAATGAAAGGCGTAAATGTTTTCGATTTAAAAAAAATCGTCGGCCTACCTAATTTCCTTCTGAGAAAGTATGTACCCGATCCTTTTACTTTTTACCTGCAGACAAAAGGTAATTTATCACCGTTTGATTGATAATCCCACAAATTTCATTGTATTCCTCAGTCAACAAATTATCATTAATTATATTATATTATTATGGCTACGGGAAAGTAGAAGTGTTCTAAGCTATCCTGTAAACTAAACCACATCAGCCACTAGTATTTTTTACCAATACCAAAACTAAATCCCGTAAATCTTCTAATAGAGCACCCCGCGTTCTATATTAAACCTAACCTACGCGTCGTAATTAATAGAGCCCCTCACTCCATAAAAAGGTCTACAAGGTACGGCATCCCAAACATGTAGTCTACAATTAAATTTTACAGGGAATATTTTAAAGGGAATGTTTTAGAGTATGGTGGCTCTAATTGTGATACATACGGTACAGTTTCTAGTAAGTTACTAGTAGTATTCACTGGAGATTATGTTCAAATGCAATTAAGATCCGTACATCCTCGAATGATTTGTAATTGTAATTATGCTGAATTTTATGTTTTAAGGCTGATAAATAAAGTAGGGCTCTCTTGTCCCAAAGGGCTGTGCTATAATACGAAAATATACGGTACGGTAACTTACACTCAAATAGCATACACTAATTTTTTGGGACTCAAATTTAACTTACAATTAAATGGGGGTTTTTAATGGTAATTACGGGATGACACTATTCGAGAGGGGACACTATTCGAGTATATACGGTATATACTATTTTATTTAACCTTTAAAAGTCAAGTTTGGCC
The DNA here is from genome assembly GCA_034682405.1 of Hydroisotoma schaefferi. Taxonomy (NCBI): domain Eukaryota; kingdom Metazoa; phylum Arthropoda; class Collembola; order Entomobryomorpha; family Isotomidae; genus Hydroisotoma; species Hydroisotoma schaefferi. The sequence goes on along the minus strand of JAQFZX010001638.1, from coordinate 19,828 downwards.
ACTAAGCAGAGGAGAAACGGTGGACTCTTAGTGACAGTGACACAAAAACTTGTAAAAAGATTGCAAAAAAACATCCCCACATCATCAAATCATCACCCAGAGGTCCATGCTTGCTACTTTAATCCATTGCTGTTGCAGTGCATACATGTTATTGCCTTTTTAAACACATTTAAGACAGGTTTTTGACGACCCACGACTGAAACCTAAATCGGAAAAAGGGAAACCATTTCCTAATCTAATCTAATCTCACAGAAAAGCTCAACACATCCGTCTCTACTTTGATTACATGAAAATGAAACTACCTAAGCTCCTAGCTCTGTCTATCTGTAATATTATTATCTTGGGTAGAACTTTCATTTTTCATAAACCCATTTAAAGAGGGATTGAGGGTGTGGTCGTCAACAAAAACATGATATTAGTCAGGATTAAATCCGCATTTAACCAAAAGCGACTTATTTCTTGTTTTAATCCCCCTCTGGGATTATTTGAAGCGTGTAAGAAATCCCTTTAAGCTAGAGGGTGAAGACTGCAATTTTTGGTAAAAAAAGGTAAGAGGAAGCTCCATCATTATGTGGGACTTGGATATGAACTTAGACAGTTATAGACAGAAATATTATGCCCTATTTATTGGATATTTATTGATAGAAATCGAAATAATTATGTGAGTTGTCTTGAACTCCTAGAATTAAGTAGGTTGATTTTATTAATGTGCAGACCACAGGATTTTTCTGCAAACTTGAAACTTCACAAGAAGCTATTTGATCTTCATGCGGTTAATTGGATTAAGACGATATCAAGCCTCCCATTTCATATATTCATCCTTTTTCTCCTAGTTGCTACTACTGCTACTACTACTACTACTGCTACTACTACTACTACTGCTACTACTACTACTACTGGTCAGAAACCATTATAAGTTTAGATAAAACGGAAGACTTTCTCCTGCAGAAAAAACTACCTGGTCCTGCTACTTTCTTGCACATTTTATTACCCAAGAAAAACTGTAAAAAGATATAAAATACTAAATCAAAGGGCTGTAGTCGCTGTAGGTAGGCCGTTTGTCGATCTGACTCAGACTCAAGCACTGAATCCATTTTTATCAAAGTCCCCAACCCATTTTGACCCGTTTTTAGTTAAAAAAACAGCACAGTACAAAACAAAATACAAAATAGGACACCAGTATTTTTAACAAAATACACAAGACCCCTTCACAAAATAAAGTTGGATTGACTTATCTCCAAGAAAGTTACGAGTATCTTGGACAGGATCTTAGATGTAATAAAGACAGATAGGAATAGATGTTGTTAGAACAATATTATTCTGTAACTACACCCAACCCAATTCAATCATCTCAAGACAACTTTGAAAGAGACATTCCTCCATTCCGGGCACACCCCCTCAACCCATCCCACCATACAACCTCACAAACCTCCCACACACACTATTACAAGGATGGATTCTTTTGTGCCAAATCTCATGCATAATATTTGCATACGTTTACAAACACTCCCTCCCCTTCCTAGCTATTATTACTCTCTTCCTTCAAACTCACAAACTTGCTGAGATGGATCATATGCAAAGCCAACTAACTTGCATCAGTTTCATAAACTAAATAAATAAATTTTAAATTCCCTATTTTCCCCAGAGAAAGTCCATAGTTATTTTACTAATTCCGTCCAATCAATAAACACACACACTTCTTTGCACAGGATTTGAGAGTTACTAAGTAAACTAAACTCTGATGAAATGTTTGCATTAGCCAGCCCAATTTACACAGATAATCCTAATCTACTCGGGCACAGGCATCCAATAATCCTTATATCAACTCTACAGTGTAAACACTCCGTTCTAAGTACAGTTTAAGCTATCTATGCGTCTATTTCCCATAGTAAAGTGAAGGATAGAGAGAGAGTTAATTAATCATGAAACTTCCCTCTGTAATTAATGATCGGGAAAGCCTAAAGTATTTCGTTTCAGAAACTTTATAAATATTCCTCAAAGAAATGGATATTTTACAACCTTTTCATGCTCACTTTTTTTATTAAAATATTAATATTAAAGGAGCTCTGCTGCAAATGAATATAAATAAAATGCCCCGACTAGAAGAAGTTGTCACTTATTTCCAGAATTATTATAATGAAATCGGAAACCCTGTAAGAATTTCCTCTCAATTCATTAAAATAAAATCAACTCATTTAAATTTATCTTCTGCCTTTTAAACATTATCAAAGCTCATTTATTACAAGAGTTACCTTTGTATTTTGACTTTTATAATAAACGCTGAGCTAAATTGTACAAACTTGAGACATAAATCCTTCAAAACACACTAAATAAACTGTCATTAAAACATTTTAAATCTAGATTCACCTACGGAATAACTGTACAAGACTTTTAAAAACTACAAGAAGCATTCATAGTTATTCCAGCTATTAAAAAGAGCAAGTTTTACATGTAAAAAAACCCCAACTACTGCAGCAAACCTCATTCATTCATGATCATCTAGTCGTTCATTTATTTGGTACACAACATCAAAAAAAAAGGGTTCAAAAAGCTCTTCCCTTTATCGGCTTCAGTTCCTTCCTTCCACATATTTTATTTTATGCCTCCTCTTCATCACTACTTGTCGTAAAAAATGTATCAAAGTAAAAAGTAGTGGAGTAGTGTCCCTTTTTTGTGTTTAGAGAGAGACAGAGTAAGTAAATCCATTTTGTCAAGAGTTTCTCCCCATCTTCAGCCTTTTTACTTACAAAGTACTTACAAACTGCTAGACAACCTTCTTAAATGGATCTAGATTTCTAGCTACAAAAATAAAAGTGAAAGCCCCCATATACCCTCCATTCCTAATATAAAAAAAAGGAATAGAAGGTTGGCTAAACTCCGTCTCAAACTCTTGTTCCTAATTTCCGGCATCATTTCTCCAACAGAAAAAAAAACGAGAAAGTTAGTCCGGAATGAAAACACTTTGTCCAACAAACCCATCAACTTCGTCTAAGGTCTCTTTACTTTATTTTTACTATTAGGAATAGTCAAACCCTTCCAATATCCATCCACTTACTTACTTACTTTATCCATTTACTAAATCCACCCCCCTCTTAGCCCCCCCCTTTTCAATATTCAATCTCTTCGCATTCTTTAGACAAATTACTCTGACGCTTGTCCAAACATTATTTATATCACAGATGCCAATAACACAACGGACTTTTTTGACCATTTCTTCAAATTCTTACAAAAAAAGTGTGTATTTTATGCTTTAAAGGACAAACCTTACGTCGCTAAAGTATATTAGTACGCTTAGCATCATGCCACATGGCAGAAAATAGGTAAAACTCACCTTCAATAAGGTCAAAGGTAGCTTATTTGGATTAATTAGATTAGAAATATCTGGACAAAACTCCATTAACTTTAAGCCAGTCACGTCCCAAACTCTTTCTCTACTTTTCCTCCATTTATTTTTGTCCAGCGATACAGAATCTTCAAAGGGAAAGGGAATGGAATACGGGTTTTAATCTACGTCCATCTTATCCTCTATCTCTTATAAAAACAAACCCAGATTATTTACAAACGTGACCCATCAAAAGGGAACTCCAACCGATAGCAAAAGCTTCAAAGAAACCTGGAAAGACCAACCATCAAGGATTTTGGCTCAAACAACCTTAAAGAAAATACAAACGAATCTGGAAAATAGCAGACTACTCCAGTTTCAAAAAAACTCCACTCCTCCTCTTATTCTCTCAATGAAACTTGGACTTTTTTTTGTAATATTACCCAATCATTTATTATTACAGGTATACACCCGTCTATCTACAGATATATGTTCTGTATGCATATTCTGTATACACCGCATCAGAGGATAAACCGCACTCGCTTATAGTCCTCTTCCTCTACTACTACTAATTAAACTAAAATACTGTTTCATTCAATCAATCCTTATTCAAAAAACTCCTTTTACATCCATTTTTATTAAATCCACAAACGTAGAAGCACAATAAAGGTATTCCAATAAAATAAAAACCACCTGTCCAAAACCTAAACCATATTTCTGGTCATAATTATTCCTACAAAAAAAACCCATGTAATAAAAGCAGAGGTTATAAAACCAACCACTGCAATGTTGACATGTCTAATATTCCTAAAACATTCTAACTCTTTTATATTCCATCCAATATCAATTTATACCCGGGTTTTGCTTACCTTCTCGCTAAAAGTGTAATAAAATACGGATATATATTTATGGGTAATAAAATTCAGACGGTCAAGATCCTTTCCCTCATCCATCCCCATCCACATTTGAATAAAAAAGGCTATAAAAATTCCACCCTTTTTATGACCACCTTTATAAAATCCTTAAATAACAGTTCATGTCCCATGACTCAAAGATTTCAAATAAAACTATTTCTTAAACTATAAATCCCTCAATTAATTAAAGCTTTTCCTATTCTAAATAATTGTCCTATTCTATAAATAAATCCCCCAGATTATCACAATCACATTATACAATCTTCAGCAGTAAAGTAAAGTTAAATTAGTCCTTGCATGCTCAAAAAAAAGCACACCACTTATTGTAAATGTTATACAGACTTTACTTCACACCAATAAAGACAAATTGGAACAAGGAAGACCGTTATAGTAACTAATTGGCTAAACATTTAGATCATGCAAAAAGGACAGACTACTCCTACCAAAAATTATGATGGATAGCCGCATCGCATAGGAAATCCTGCTACAATCCCATCCTTTTTAACAAGTTGCAATTGCTAGTAGATTTTAAGAAGATTGCAGTTTTTTTTAGCAAGTAACGAATTTAGTAGCCAATTATAAAAATGAAGGTGATGGGAAGTAATAAGAGTGATGGTTGTAGTCGTATGTGAATGCATGAAATACTAATAGTTGAGGAAGGTAAAAAGAACCGGATTTCTACACTTGCTCCTGCTCATAATAAATTGATTATTTTTTGCTTTTTATCCAACCATTCATTGTCCACGTTAAGTTTCGGGATTTGTAGCGAAATGCCACTCAAAACTCAACCTCTGGAGATCAGTTGAATTATTTCAATTCTACACCTGTTTTTTTTTACCATCGACGTCAATCAAATAATGTATTCCTGGAACTAGGTACTACTTATTCAATCAAATAAAAAAAACTATGGAATAACCCTTAAATATGCATTACGCAATTCCTATTAACTAAACGGTTAGAGAAATTGGACAGTTTAGCATGGCACGCCAACTTTGGCTTTCAAAAACTCCCAAATTCCATGGGAGATCCATTTATTTAAACCAGCTCAATAACAATTTATAAGATTTACACAAAAAACGTTTATAATTTGGATTTACTTCTTACAAAATATTGATAAGGATAGGAAAAAACTACCTACCGTTTTGCAACAAATAGATACACCTTTCAAATTATTCCGTTTAATAAAATAACTATAATTTGCACCAAGGAGAAGGACAGAGAACCATAATAATATCCAATATCCATCCATCCATACCTGCACATGCTAACTGAGAGCAAATCATCTGAAAAACTGCTTACTTATTACGCAAGTTTGAAGTGGCTTTTCTGGTTATTTGATGATGATGATTACCAATCTGTCCATACACACCTTTATTATTTTAAAAATCTTAGAATTACCTATCTATCATCGATAGGGAGGTTGGTTGGTTGGAGACATCCGTAGACGTTCTTTTGTTTATTTCATTGTTAGAACGATCGTCTAAGATATTCTTTTTGTTCTTACAACAATTGCATTAGCACATCGCAGAGTAAGTCAATCGTTCTTTTAGTGAGGCTTCTGCCTTCTCTGCTGCAGTTGTACCTACTTGGCTTGGCTTTTGACAGCTTTAACCTGATTCTGTCAGAAAATACGCATACGAGCCACCCCCCTTCTCAATTTTTATATTTAAATACCCGCACCCCTTCATAAAACTCCAAAAAAGAACCACACCCCTTCACCAGTTTAATCCGAAAGGAGCCCCACCACCCCTTCATAAACTTCAGAAAGAACCACACCCCTTCCCTTTTCCACCATGATATTTCCAATGGGATCCTTAACCAACCTACCCGGAGTGTTTTTATTCCTGTCCTTACTCCGAATCCCCTTTCCCCCATACCTAATAAGTTTAGGTATATTGGGTGTGTCCGTCTTGGTTGTGGAATACGCCACTTTCATGTCAAACGCGGACTTTGCTCTAGCATTCGGCCCGCGTCTTCTCCAGCGAAGCTCTGCCAATACTGCCAAAGATTTTGAAACTACTTACGACTTTATTGTCGGTAAGACACTCTGGGATACTAATTAATTAAACCGTAGAGTATTAAATTACCTCCATTCGTTAATCTTTCGTAGTTGGGGGTGGTTCCGGAGGGGCCGTTGTGGCTGCAAGGTTATCCCAAACCTATTCAGTTTTACTAATCGAGGCAGGAGGGGACCCACACCCCCTGACTTATTTGCCCGTGGCTGTAGGACCCTTACTAAATCAACCCTTGATTGACTGGCAGTATAAAACAGAACCACAGGAAGCATCCGCGTTCGCTAACCCTGGAAAGGTCAATAAATAGGTTTTGTGGGCTTGAACTTTGACCCTTTAACTTTTGACCTTAACAAATATGTCTACTTTAGAGGGTTCTCTGGCCACGAGGTAAATCCCTGGGTGGATGTAGTAACACAAATTTCATGATCTATGCTCGTGGAAACCCCAACGATTTTAACAGATGGGCAAACCTCACTCAAGATCCCCTTTGGAGTTTCGAAAGTGTTGAGAAATACTTTAGGAAACTTGAAGATTATCACGGACATTTGGACAAAAGTAAAGTCAACATTTATTTTAATGTTTCCTTAAAGCAGAATCCATTTTAAAACAATTTCCAGGAAATTATGGAGTAGGAGGTCCCATGCACATTGAAAAAGTTGGATTTAACACTAAATCCTCCGAGTATTGGTTCCAAGCTGGGAGGGAAGTTAGGGGCTTTGGGGGTGGAACAACTACTAATCAGACAGAAGGTCAGTTACCCATTTGACCTTGACCCTGTTGACCTTAATCTTCTAACAATCTTATCCAACCTTTGACCTACTCTCAGGGCTGTTCCAGTTGGATGTGACCCAAAAGTGGGGCTTGAGGTTTAGCACTTTCCGGGGGTACATTTGGCCCAATAAGGGAAACTCTAAACTTACCATCCACAGGTATTCTCATGCAACAAAGGTTTGTCTGGTTTTATTATAAATCTGACCATGCATAGAATATTCTTCATACTCTCTTTAGGATTATTAATAGGGCTATTATTCTAGATAATGTTTGACGATGAATTAAGAGCAGTTGGAGTGACGTATTTTAGACACGGATTCGAAATGTTTGCTCGAGCCAATAAAGAAATCATACTCTCAGCCGGAGCGATAAATACGCCTAAACTTTTACTCTTATCCGGAATTGGACCCAAGGAACACTTATCTTCCGTCGGGGTACTTCGTCCTTTGCTTTATCATTTATGACTCAATAATATTTGAATAATGAATATAAATTATGGATTTTAGATACAAACGCTGGTGGATTTGCAAGTGGGTGAGAACTTGCAAGATCACGTAACAACTCTAGCCGGTCCTTACATATTGGACCAACCCATTTCCTTAAATCCTTCTAGGGATGTCAATCTGGGATCTATTGCCAAATTCTTACTCACCTCTAAAGGTAACTGGAAAACGTCAAATTATCACACTTCCCATTTTAACTTTCATCCAAGTTTATAATCCACGTAAATTGTTGGGGAGGTTGTGAAAATCCACGTGAATGGTAGGGTAAGGCTATGAAAATCCACGTGAATGGTAGGGTAAGGTCATGAAAATCCACGTGAATGGTAGAGTAAGGTCATGAAAATCCACATGCATGGTGGGGTAATGTCATGAAAATCCACGTGAATGGTAGGGTAATGTCATGAAAATCCACGTGAATGGTAGGGTAAGGTCATGAAAATCCACATGCATGGTGGGGTAATGTCATGAAAATCCACGTCAATGGTAGAGTATATAAGATCATGAAAATCCACGTGAATGGTAGGGTAATGTCATGAAAATACACGTGAATGGTAGGGTAAGGTCATGAAAATCCACATGCATGGTGGGGTAATGTCATGAAAATCCACGTGAATGGTAGAGTAAGGTCATGAAAATCCACATGCATGGTGGGGGAATGTCATGAAAATCCACATGCATGGTAGGGTATATAAGATCATGAAAATCCACGTGAATGGTAGGGTAATGTCATGAAAATCCACGTGAATGGTAGGGTAATGTCATGAAAATCCACGTGAATGGTAGAGTATATAAGATCATGAAAATCCACGTGAATGGTAGAGTATATAAGATCATGAAAATCCACGTGAATTGTAGGGTAATGTCGTAACAATTCACGTCACAATCCTACCATTATGACGGGAAGTTAGAGAGGTTAGAGATTTTTCCACGTGGTTAAAAAAGAAAGACTAGAGGAATTATTGGACCGTGTAGTGACCTTAAAGTTAATCCTACAGATCGTGTTTTTCTCAGGTGTACCAACTTCCCCAGACACAATAGAAGCAGTAGGTCAATTTGCATCCTCCCGAGGGTCAAAGGACTGGCCAGATGCCTTGCTCAGTCTTCTCGGTCTCGGAATATACAAAACCTACGCCCAAGACCTTTCTCGGGCCTACGGCCTAGATCCCGAAGTCATTACACAATATCTAAAAGGTCACGAGCTCAAGGACGCAAACGTCGTAGGAATATCCTTAGGTCTCCCAGAAAGTCGGGGGTTCATCCGGCTCAGAGATTCTGACCCCAACTCCGACCCCATAATTGACCCCCGATACTACACTGATGACCAAGGGGCCGATATCACCGTCATGGTTGATGGTAAGGCTAACACAATAACTCTGACCTTTGACCCCTCTAATGATAACTCTATAAATATCCCTAGCACTTGAGTTTGTAACCAAGTTATACGAGAACACGACCACGTTCCAGCAATTGGGGGCCCAGTTGCCTAAAAACCACTTACCCGGATGTGAGTATCATCCCCTGAGAAGTCGGGATTATTGGGAGTGTTTTGCCCGGTCTTTAACCAGTACATTATTCCATCCTTGCTGCACTTGCCCTATGGGAAGGGCGACAGATCCCAAGGCCGTGTTGGATTCTGAACTAAGGTAACTTGGCTGGATTATATTAATTTAATTAATTAAACCCATAAACTACAACCCTTCATTGTCTTTTCTTTTAGGGTTATTGGAACAAAAGGACTGAGGGTGGCTGATGCGAGCATCATGCCGTTAATTACCAACGCTAATCTCAACGCTCCTACAATAATGATTGGAGAAGTTGCTGCTGATCTCATTTTAAATCATTGGACTTTTAATGAAGATATAAGATAATACTTTATCAATTATTTACTCTACATACTACACGCCTTGTACAAACCCAACTCACAGCCAACTTTCAAGGAAGAAACGGACATTTACAATAAATACCTAGTCGACCACAACTTTTTAAATAAATAAATAAATATACAGACAATTGAAGAATGAATGCAAATCATTCCTTACATTTATTTACTTTACCTTTCTTTCCATAAAAAACATCCTACAAAATCCTGATATTTATCAGGTCTAGACACAGGCTAGGCTGCATGGATTCATAACTTTCGTTCATCCTAATCTTCAGCTAAACTTAACTATAAGTGTGATGATTTCTTCATGTCATTTAATAAAACAAAGTGTGAGTTTGGAGCTTCGATAAGCATGAAGTTTACACTTTCTTACGTACTTATTTAATGCTAACATTGTGCGTGTTTATTCTGCTGTAGCATGATCAATGGTCTGAGGTAGCCTATGACTGAGACGCCTTACCAGGCTACTTATAGTGCCCAAGTTATAGTGGCTCAAGTTCCAGACAGCTAGATTATTTGGGTAAAAATTTGAGGATAATTGATGATAATACCTTGCTGTACAAACGACCATGTTAAGAAGCAACTACTAAATCTATCCACTACAGGATAAATATACTATATGTTGTAGCATAACTAATTCATTAAACCGGCTACTACATGTAGCGACGATGTTTTAAATATACGACCGATTGGTCCACTATTATTTGGCCACTATAACTATAGAGTCACTATAACTTGGGCACTATAGGTAGCCCTGGACCCTCTTTTAGGTACATTTATTCCTTCTGCCTTGATCCACTTTATCACAAAAGTGTTCACTACTGTAGCAGTCAGCAAACTCTAATTTTTCTACAACTCAATTCCCTTTTTAAAAATAAAATTCTAATTACCTAAAAACTACCGAGTTATTTAAAAAAAACAGAAGAATTTAACTTGCAAAGCCGAACTTTACTATGATTGTTGTCTCGTTTAAATATTTTATTGTCCTATTTCTGGGGATGGATGGAGTTAAGGGACAGATTTATAATTGTACATCGCCAGGAATGTACGCTATTACTTTTGGTAATTCACATTAATAACTTTTGTATAAAATGTCAGAAAAGTCCAATATATGGTTATCTGTTTCCTTGAGATGATGGACCGCATCCGACCCGTACAGCCGAGGTTTTAGATGCTCTTAAAACTTACAATGCAACTGCAACGTTTTTCATAAATGGATTTGGAAACTGGGAACCTAATGAAACCAGATATCTGGAGACCGTCCTCAGGATCTTTCAAGAGGTATTTATTTCAGATTCAGTAAGAAGGCACAGAAAAGTTGAAGTTATGTAGTAAAAGATAGAGATTTAAAATTAGGGGTGCTACTGCTAGACTGGACGTTCCATGACAGAAAGTACCACGGCAGAAAGTACCACGGCAGCAAGTACTACGACAGAAAGCACCACGGCAAGAAGTACTACGGCAGGAAGCACCTGACGGCAGGCGGCAGGATGTCATAAGATAAGGCACGAACTCCAATCTAATGTATTGTCATTCATCAATCATCATGCATTTCCTACAGTGCTAAAAAAAGTTCCTATGCATGCAAGTAGGCGCCTGACATCGTTCCGCGTCATATCCTGCCGTCCTACCATGATACTTACAGCCGCGGTACTTCCTGCCGTCCTGCCATTATACTTACAGCCGCAGTACTTCCTGCCGTCCTGCAATGGTACTTCCAGTCATAGTACTTCCTGCCGCACGACACAGAATCGGCCGTCTTAATCGTACTTTTCTTCCGTTTTAAAATCCAGGGTCACCAAATAGGAAGTCACACATGGTCACATCCCCACATGACCCGCTTAACACCTCAAGAAATGAGACTAGAATTATCCCGTCTGGCAGACCTCCTGTACCAAATCCTCCAAGTAAACTTGACCGTGTTCCGACCCCCATTTGGAGACTTTAACCAAGAACTTCTTCAAATAGCCAAAGATGAGTTTAACTACGAGTCCATTCTTTGGAACATAAACACAACGGACTGGAAGCATCCTGGTAACACTAAGAAAGGTTTGAAAGATTATTTCCGAGCGTTGGAGTCACACCGATCCGACAGTTACATTCCTCTACATCACGATGTCCAACTCGGATCCGCCAACCTTGCCAGAGCAGCCATACACCTCATGCGATCAAGAGGTTTCCAACTTGTCACAATTGCAGAGTGCATCGGCCAAATCCCTCCTTACCATCATAAACTTTATGATAACCAAAACACAAATGCTAATCTGGTTACAAATATTGAGAATTATTTTATTCACAAGGAGAACATTCCGTTTAGTCGTACCCATATTAATAAATGATACGACCTTTATAGCAGTTTTGTTCATCTTTCTTATTATTTTATTAAGGCTTGCGTAGCGAAGCCTTTATGTGAATGCACTGCCATGCTGGCCGTCTGTCTGGCTGGCTGTTTGTCTGGCTCTCCGTCCGAGCGATCACTTTCGAACCGTTGCACTTTTTTAAATTCTGTTTTCGGATTTCGGTTATTGGGGTCACTAAACTCGGAAAAGTTATGACCTTCGCAAGGTCATGATGGGGCAGAGTGAGACTGCACTACCAAATGAAACCCACTACTACAACAACTTCATTCGGCCCTATCATGATACCCCCACCGACCTTGGTCAAACGTTATGAGGACCATGCGAAGGTCAAATGGGGCAGTGTGAGAGTCTACTACCAAATGGTACCCACAACCTCGATAACTTCATATACAACCTCAAAAATTTCTACCAGTGCCCCAAACCACCCAGAAGGTCTCACAATGTCCCCAACACAACAAAATCCCTCAACTTGTCCCTAATACCCCAAATGTCTCCACTTGTCCTCAACATACCAAAATGTCTCAACTTGACCCCCCAAATGTCTCCACTTGCCCTCAACATCCCAAAATATCTCAACTTGCCCCAATAGCACACGCAAGCCTTCGTTGCGCCCGTGCCCATTTACCGATTTATTTTACCAACCGACCTTAATCCTTCAACAGAAGCATCATGAATGATACATCGTACTACCTGATTATGGACAACTGCAACCAGTTTTAAACCCATTTAATCCCATTTTTCAAAACTTTTCTAACCTAAAGAATAATCCCACAGTATTAACATCAACCCCAAGAAAATAAAATATAACCAAAAGTATCCTCTTCAAAGTTTAAGAATCTGGGTTCTTATTTTTTACCATTTCTGTCAATCCAACCACCAGAACCGCTCAATCAACCTGGAGAAAACCTTCAAGAACTTTATACTTTTTGAGTCAAGATTGTCTTAATTAATTAACCAAACTTTTTAGCCAGACTGTAATATAATTGACTACCTTCTTAATTAATCACAGGAAAGAACAAAGTAGTTATAGACGGAGTCAGTACATCCATTCCATAGTTCAGTCAGCTACTGTTTACTTTATTATAAACCAACCAAAAATTGATTGACAGGCCCAAGACCAAGTTTTAATTACGCCCCTTTCATTTAATTCACTTTTGAGGCTACATTCTATCATTAATTTAAGATGACAAGAACTCTACTCAACTTCACGACTTTCTCCAATTCAGTGGGTTAGATATTTTAATAACTTTCTTACCAAGTGTACATCCTCAAACTCAAACTCAATTCACTGCCGAGTTATACGATTTCTCTTTAAAATAATTCAAGCTAGTTAGAAATCCAGTTTAAAATTAACTCTAGCTGTCCCATAAATTGAAGTATCCTTATTTAAAAGTTGTATCTAAAAAATAGGAGGAAATTCTAGAGGAACTTTACTATAAAAGTCTGCCCAAAAACAAAAAATAACCACACCCACTCGGCTGTTGTGTAAGCTATATTATTCTAGAGCGGATAGTAAGGATTCAGATTGATTCAATTTCCATGTATTTTACCTCTAGTTTTTTATTATTCCCATTAATAATAATAAAGGTGGAAGGGAGGTAAATGGATTTGTAAACTTTCTTCCATATTAGGGTGACAAATCGGGGATAAATTATAATTAATCTAGGGGGAAATGTAAGCAGGGACAATAAAATGAGATTCATCATTCATTTTATGTAGTTTCCAGCGTGAAAAACCCCGTAGATTGAGCAAGTGCTACCGTATTTCCAGAAATAATATCTCCCCCGGTAAAATGCCCCAATACCTTACCTTACCATGTTAAAGTCATTTCTAATATTTCCCCTTGGGGCTTTATTTCGGGAAATACGGTAGCTAAGCAGGTGAAAGAAACATCATCGTAGCGTGGCATTATTATTGATCCATCCGATGTGTCAGTAGCAGTTGTAGGTCTACGTTTTGTGTGTATTTCCATCTCCTTCAATCCACTCACCAGCATGGGGTCTTTCTCACTTTTTTACACACAAAAGTGAGTTCCATTTAGTTTAAGATGACACAATGGGATTTACTCCTACATGCAACTTCTCACAATACACAGCAGTTCTGACTTTTTACCTTCGCTCAATTACGTTTACTACTTTCTTTCTGATCCAACTTTGGATTTATTTTATAACAAAAAGCACGAAGGGAACTTTAGTACTGGGAGGATTGAAATATTATAAAATGTTGCGAGGATTTTTATTACGTTTTTAATAATAGTTTTTCTAGCACAAAGTGATGAAGTTACCTTTCAAAATATTTATTGGGATACGAGCCAGTTTTTAATCTCACTTTATAAGCATTAATTCCAAAATAGCTGGAGGTAAAAGCTATACAAAGCTAAAGCGCTTCTGATTCCTTAGATTTTGATAGACTTTCTCCATACATTTTAACCCGAATGAAAGTAAATCCTTCCATCGCATGGTTTGATTGATCTGATCCTGATCCTTGGTCAAAGGGTTTAGTAGTCTGGACCAAAAACAACAGGAAACAGACAGGATTCCTAGGATTACAGTTCTAATATTTCATAAACTGAAGGAATTTGATTGACGTTTACAACAAAAGGATCCTTTGAACTTATTTAACAAAATCCAGCAACTCTGCACAAAAGCTTTCCATTTCAATCCTTCAGAACTTACGTCCTATCACCCACACAATCAGCTGTCTAGTATCCAATTGCCTCACTAAAACTTCAGAAATCTAGCAAGAAAAAGGTTCAGGAATTATCAGGAACCCCCCCTCCCCTACTTTTAACTTTCTAGAATAAGAAATAGCGATTAAAGTAAAAAATTGGCAAGCATTCATGAACAGAATCCGAGAATGTCAGTCTGGAAGTCATTACTTCCAACGACTAATGCTCCAGCACATGCACATGCTACATTACATGTCATCCGTTCCGTTTAGTTCAGTTCATTAGGATGGAGAAAGGTTAGGCCGTGCAGGATTTTAGGAATCGGGGATTAAGAAAGATTAAAATTCCTCCAAGGAAAGTCTCTACAGGATTAAGTACACAAATTACAGAAACCTGTTAGAAATAACCTTACGATATTTCTCTCCAAACCGGCCAAAGTCATAATAACTTCCAGATTCAAACACCAATTTCCCCAGATTTAGAAAAGACTCTCGTGGAATTCTAACCCTTTTGTTTCCCTTCTCTTCTTCTCATCATAACTTTATACTCTGATCGATTAAAGAATGAAATACCCTACTCCCCAGAATAAACCAGTTTCTTCTGTTCTCAAACTATCACAATTTTAAACCTATTTTGATATACTTTGTAGCTAAAAAAATGCCAAGTTGAAATCTGGAAACTCCAGCATTATAGAGGTAGGGATTTCATTAACAAAATTCAAATAATAATGATTCAATATCCTTCACTGTACAAAAAAGTACCAGAATAGCATAGCAGTTGCTCAGACTTTCTTACTAAAAATCTCCTAACAAAAGACGTACCTAGTCAACTTTTCTAAAAAATCCCCTCGCTCTCTCTCCTTCCCGTGCGTCTCCTGTAAAGTATTTCCCTGTAAAATAAAACGTGGAAACTGACCAAGGATTTGTTGAGAAGTGTCCTCCGGGAATGTCCCATCAAGCTGGGAATATCAATTGACAGCTTTATTACTTTAACTTACAAACTACACAACTACTACTACTATTGGATATGTCCATCTCTATCATCATGTCCACCTCCTCCTCCTTCCCACTACTACTCCTACCTACTACATAATATGACATGACAAGACTGTGTAACTAAGTAGGAGGGGGTTATTGCATGTCTGGCTATTTTCAGTTTTTGCAATGGTCATCCAATCCATGGGGGAATGACAGGAGGAAACGGAAGTGACGTGACATTCGCAAAAATTGTCCACCTTTATCCCATCAGCATCCTTGTCTATTTCACTTTCCCCAACAGACAGAGACAGGAATACGTGCGGAACAGAGATTACCCATTTATTTAATACAATCTCTTTATACACTTTCCTTCACAGAAAATATAAAATGGGACTGTCCAAACCAAAAAACCTCACATCATAAATTACCGTGATTCCCTGATAAGCAGATAAATAATGTTTTGAAGCGTATTTAACATGGGAGGGATACTCCCTTTAACATGTAAAGGATACCGTGTGGGTTAATTAACGAGGGCGGCTTATGGTCAGGGAATTACCTTATTCTCACCTTTCAACGGGACCATGCTGTCAATTCTTAAAAATCCGCAGTTTTTTAGCTCAATAAATCCCTTTAAGTTTTTAAAACAAGGAGTTCTCCAATTACTAAAAAGCGTAAGTACCGTATTTCAAGAAATAACTCCCCACCGGAATAACTCCCCCCTAGAAAAAATTCCCCTATCCTTTCCAAGTTAGAAATTCGAATTCGCTCTATCCTACCCATGTTAAATATTTTTTCAGTTTTTCCTCTTAAAATAAACTCCCCCGGGGGCAGGGGGAGTAATTTCTGGAAATACGGTTTGCAATGTCGAGTTATTATTTTGACTGTCACATTTACTCCAGTCTTCTCCCTATCTCTCTCTCCCTTTCAACTTTTCAATCTCCAAACGTCTTTCTCTTTTCTCCACATATTCAAATCCAAAGATGCATGCAAAAGTCAGAATTCGAAATCCACATCCTTCCCTTCCTTCCTGCCACTGTACGTACATTGGGTGTGGGTGTGGTTGAAGGGGGGGGGGTATAAAATAAATTGTGATTTGTCTTTGGTAAATTTGTCAACTTTTCGTTCTCTGAAGAGAGAGATCATGATCCGATGGGATATTTGTTGAACTCATCATCTGTCTCAAGATTTGAAGGAAATAATAGTCTGGGATAGTAGGAAGAAGGAGGATAAGAAATCAGTGAGCCATTCATCCTCCCTAATCCGATTATATTTCTCTCCATCTTACATTCACAAATCCAATCATCTTCATTTATTTTTATCCCCTATCTAAAAAGATTACGTTCTTCTCACAACTCCTACACCCGGGTTCGGGTAATAGGATCTATATATATTATAATAATAATAATAAACCCGTCATCATCAACCACCCAACTTCTGCTTTATACCAACTAATCAGTCCACAACTCCAGAACGGAAATCAGGATTTTATGCATCATCTTTCAACAACAATAGAAAGTAGCCCCCTTCCAATTTTTTTTTATTGATTACAAAAAAAGAAGATCCCAATCTAAATTTTTATTTCCAGCCCCCAACAAGTTTTCTACGGAGTAACAAAAAAACATTCTGTATCGGTTTTTCGGTTTAAAACCACTCCCGAAAGTTTTTTAATCCTTTGCCAGAGTCAATAAGTTCCAAGACATTGTATCTAAATTTGTAGATGGTGGAAATAAAGAGGGAGGATGATGAGCTTTTAGTTGGTCGCCGATAAGGTAAATTGTTTAAAAGGGATGTCATGTAAGCTTCAGGAATCTCATTATCTAAATCTTTCAAAGAAGGACTGAAACCCTATCCGATTTCCGATATAAAATGTGAGACTTATTGGCTCTCATTTCCTTCCCAGTTTACATAAAGTAAATATTATTTACTTTATGTAAACTGGGATATAATATTTACTAAATATTATATACCCTCTTCACTTCCTGTTTACTGAAGAATCTCAAGCATAAAGCTACCAAAAGTAACTTTATCAGCTTTGCTCAGCAATCTCTCTTTTACTTATATTTTATGCATGAGATTTCGCAATTCATAATTCCGAACTTGTCTGTCATATTTTCTTCTATATTTAACGAACAACAAAGGAATATTGAAGCTTTTATTACAAGACCTGCTTCCCTACATTATTATCCATATTATAAAAGTTTCATTATGTAGTTCTTTATTTAAAAGGGATACAGGAAATGACAAAGTCCCGTTTACTAAAAATATTTTGTATCCCCTTTGCAAATACACATTTCCCTGATTTGTTCTTCTAATCGTTCAAAAAGGGACCGTTTACAGCCACTTTAAATGTAACTACTTCAACCGGGTACTGTTAGTAGTAATTGCACAATATGATATATAATATCTAACTTTTTAATGTAAATAAATAAACATTTTCTTTAATAATTATTAGCGTTTTAATAGCTCTGTTTTAAAGTCCTTTTACAAATTCTTCCGAAGCTTCCTTCCTACTATTAGGAAACATTAGGAACAGAGTCTACGAGTCAAAGTTGATCCAACAAGGTTTTGTAGTTGTTTTTTTTAAATAGATGTATTTCCGTATTTCTGGGGAATGGGGTATTTATTTTATACTTATTTCCCCAACCTTTCTTCCTAACTAAGCCGGATGACAAAAACACTTTTCTCCATCCAACTATTGGGGACTTTAGCAAACGAGGATTTATTATAGAGAGTTCCACCATTATTATTATTATTATTATTATTATTCCCAATTTTTAAACAGCTTTAGCTTAACTTCTTCCGCTACAACTTACTTCTTTGGAGCAACTAAACCCTTTTTTGTAGAGAGGATCATTATGTCAGAGTTACCTTGGGATACTTAAGCTCCTTATTAACTTTAATAACTTCCTATTAACTTTATAATACATTGGAAGGAAATGTAAAGCTCCTTATTACCAAGTTGTCAACTCTCAAATTGTTAAGAGGTATTAGCATTGCAGGCAGGGTTTTAGAATGGAAATTAACAAATAATAACTTTTAAAACAATATACAACATTGACGAACTTTTCAAGCTGAAAGAAAAAACCAATTGTGTAAGAATTACCCTAAATCCTCGCCCATATTCCGCCCTCGCTAATCATGCCGCACTCCCATCTTTTACATGTTAAAAGGGATATCTCTCCCATGTTAAACATAAACAAGCTTCCAAAAATCTTTTTTTTATGCATATAAGCCGCGGCATATGGGCGAGGATATAGGGTAACTCGTTCAATCTATCTAGAAAAAACATCCATTCCACTTTGCTAAAAAAACCTTAGAACCTTACCATTGACCGTACTGTCTCAAACAGAAGGTCTGGACTACTAATTAATTCTTCAGTTTTTTTGGGTCAAATTTAACACAAAATTAAAGGGGGCTTATGGGGTAATTAAGGGGGCTACTATTCGAGAGGGGCCACTATTCGAAAAAATACGGTATATATCAAACACAATTACCCAGAGACAGTAAGTGTTGCAAGGTGGAGAAAGTTATATAATCCAAGTTATCGATTAAATGATGAATGAATAGAGCCGGAAGTTAACACTGTCTGTACAAAACCCGGTTAAGTGACAAACCCGGGTAATATTTCATCTCATAATACAAAATGTCCTAAATAGGAAAAAGAAACTCATTCACGTCAATAAGGAAGGAAGGGATTTGTCTTTCTTGGGAGAAAGTGTAAAGGATTGAGCCTCTATTTCCTCCTATTATATCTATAAACCTTCACCACATTCATTAAACTCCGGCCTGTTGTCGTAGATTGTGTGTGAGGGATATTATATTTTATTATGAAAACATCATCTCTATAAAAAAACACAGGATATTTCCAGTCTCCATTGGTCAATCTTGGTTACGAGATGAGTTCTAACAAGAAGAAATGCTCAATAGTTCTCCAGGGTATTTAACTTTTTCTCCAACAAATCCACCACTTTCTTTCTCCAGATTGGATAGCTACTTTTTTTAGCCCATTTCATACAACTTATTCCTGTCCAAAAGTTGATATAAATAAATGAAAAAATATCATTCATTTCTCAAAAAATAACTACATCATCCCTTCACGTATTTATTACTTTTATAATCATCCCACAAAGTTGTTTCTTATTATTGAAGGAGTTAGATTGGTTTCTGGCGGATTTTGATTTATTTTAGTGGAGCATTCTACTTAACTTTACAGTTTGCAGAAGATCTAACAACGTTCTTGAAATGATTTGTGTGACGGGGACAAAACAAGAGCTTAGATTGGAAGGATTTATCAAAATCTTGGTTAAAAAACATCTTTTATTTCAAATACACTAAATACATCTCTACTATAAAATCCCAGCGTGACCAGTGCTGTAACACAATGCAAGTTACCCCAACCTTCACTAAAACTATATC
>JAQFZX010001637.1:0-26802 GCA_034682405.1 Hydroisotoma schaefferi | reverse complement strand
GAGATTTATGACCTGACATGGCAAAAGTCAAACAAGACACATGTACAGATGGAGGATAACGCAACTCTTGGGGTTTTAAAAACACGACCAAAGGAATTATTGCAAGTACAAATGTCAAATACCAGCAGTAAAAGTACGAAGAACGACTGAGGAATAGGACAAGAAATTAGTAAGAAAAGTCTACAAGCGTGAATGCTGTTTACATTAATATGCGTAGGATTAAATCGTCATTGTACATTTCATAACATGCAAACATACGCACCTTCTACGGGAGACGTTAACAAAAACCAAGCACAGAATTAGCGACTGGAGAAACGGCACAGACATGCAATCCAATAAATTTCATCAACTTACGGGGATTATACTGCGATCGGTTGCTAATTTGGCAGTCACTAAGGCTGCTAACTACAAGAACCAAAAGCACCCCGGCATACGGTATAGTTAGTATATGTAAAATACAGATATAATTTCGACAAGAAATAAACTCATACTCAACCCATAACCAAACTAACTCATGTATTCATCAGCAACTACTTTCCCAGAGAGAAAAATACACATTCCAAGATTTTAGTATAAAAGAGCAGAGAAAAACGAGCGATAATGAAGTTAGATAAAATCATGCATAATGCACTCAGAACCCCAGCATTTTAACCGAAAATATTAATTTAGCCCCAGTCAAAGACTCAGGTCCAATTTAGGTTAGATCTTACAAACTTAACCCAAAAGCAATTTAAACTCTAAAGAACCCCGTCGTTTCACCAGAGATTAAAAATGAGATAAAAAGCATATAAACCTTCAAGGTGATAAAATACTGACCTCACTAGCATGTAAAACATTGGAAGGGGATTGGTTACTACTGCTCTTAAGACCGCAACTAGTTGTACTGCTCCCACTACTTGATCCTGCTGCAGACAATGAACTTCCACTTGATAGTAAAGATGCATTATCCGAGAACCCCGAGTCGTTATCTGGACTGTCGGTCCTCACTCCTGGAAATAACGGAATTTAACGTTGATTATAAAAAGTCAAGCTAACGCAGTTCACTCACGAAGTTCCAAGCAAATATAATCAGAAGAGGAAATCTTCTTGAGAGAAGAAACCTCTCAAAAGAAGTCATCGCATTTTGCTTTCAACTTCCTTGAAGTTAAGAAAGCTACTGCTACTCTAAAATTCTTAAGATGACGTTATTACATTAAGTCATTGGATGTTCTTAGTGTCAAGTCTTACCATTTTCATTCTGCTGAACTCCTCCTGGTCCGGTCTTGGTCTCCGTGGTTGGAACTTCAAGCAGATTCGGTTGCTTAATCTCCCTGTCGAGACTCATTTGAAGGGCAGAGAGCTCCCCAAGGATTGCATTTAATTCGTCTTCTTGTGTGTCCTCCAATGTGGCTTGTGAGAATCTGAAAGGATCCACGGGTCGCGTATCCATGTCCTGGATCAAATCACAAAAACATTCTTTATCAAATTTAGCCCAGAGTAAAAAAAAAAGTCTTGAATCTCTTCATGGAAAAAGTATTTTATGCAGCTTGTATGATACAAGGTACGCATTTTTTAATCGAAGAAACGACGTGTCCTGCCCACTATTAGGGTACTTTACGAATGGGTGGGTTACTAGTAATGCAACACTACCGTTATTTTACAGGCATTATGATAATAGCTTTTTAGTTACTTCATGATTTTCCTATCCATGGTAGGAAGATAGATCATAATGTAGTGATAGCTTGAGTGAATCACTGCCAGAGTGATGCTTATCTTTTTTGGTACTGTACGTACAGTAGGAAAGTCTTCTTTGCTTAAAGAACATAATGTAATGCAGTTTTAATCTTATCTGAGACCATATTTTGTGAGCCATTAAGCTGTCAAAACATAACCGTGAAAAGTTCTCTCTTTTTCTAACACTTTCACAAGCAGGATTTATACATTATGTACGGGATATATTATAAGACCGTGTGTTTCAAGCACAGGGATACGATACTAGAAATACCCCGATGCGTTCGATTCTTGTTGATCTAAATACCTTGAACGAATCTTCCTCCCTTTATGAGATAGCGATAGCAAATACATTTACTTGAGAAACTGGAAAATTCCTTGGTCAAACTTGATTTATGAGATACATATGTGATAGTCATCTCTTTTCTATGGAACCGATTTTGTTTATTTATTGCTCTTTTCCATCCTTTTATTACTGCATTTAAGTTGTTTACCATTTTTTATGGCGTGAGTTAGTGCATCTGAAAAGTACTAAAGATGTAACTCCAAAACTAAAACGAACACCAAGATTTGAACAAATATTACCAATCGTAAAAGCTGCAGTTTACTATAACTAGAAAGATATCATAAAGACTCGTGAATCATTTTTAAACAAGATAATCAGTTTCTGAAACTTCTATAATGTTTTACACACTAATCTTGACCTGACCTCCGCTCAAGCTTCCTGAATACCCTACCTCATCCTCTTTCTTATGCTGTTGCTATTGCCTTAGCGTAGCCAGCATATTCTTACTTTTTAATTAGACTATGAAACCTGTGACAATGTGATTTACTTTCTTTCCTGGAGAGTTTTGAAATATCTCTCGTCATCAGAAAGCTGATCTCAAGAAAATTCCAACAAGTTTACTTTCCTCAGTCAGAGGGAGGATAACCCTCCACGAACTCTAGACATTTTTTACTCCCATAAAGTTAACCTCTTGAGAATGAACAACTTCCTAAATTTCTTGGCTGCTTCCAGTAAGACCATTCGTATGTACCCAATAGTAATAGAAGTTCAAGACTCAAGAAAGCGAGAAGTTCAATGGGCTCGTAACTCATAAGTCATAACAAGAAGACAGAAGGAACCCTTCAGATAGGGAGAAACGTCCAAACACCTCCAAAAACTGAACCTCCGCACAGTTTCTTTATATTTTTATTTTACACTCTTCCTCGTTAGAAAAGTTTACAAGGATCCTCACTTCTCCTCAGCTCTTTTTATAACTCTTAACAAGTTAAAAGAAGCTACTTATACCAAAAGTCCACTGCTAAAATCCTCCTTTGACTTGTGAGTTTTTGAGAAAAAGTACAAGCCCTTTCTTCTCTTTATTTAATGATCTAGGAGTAAATCTCTACCCTTAACCTTCTCAAGGAAAGTTTCGCTTAATTTACAAACTAAATAACAACAATTCCAAAAGCGTAGGTTTATTTAAGGATTTATTACATTATCTCCCATCCATCTGCCTTTTCCGTTTTCCCTTTCACCTTCGTGGTCCGATCTGCACTTTTAATTACATTACATTAAGTCAATATTTAGAAAGTTATTAAATACCTTATTTATCCCAATCGTACTAGGTATAAAGTACTGTTACTGCAACACATAATTGATGCAAACAACTGAGTAGTTGAAGCTTTGCACTTTCTCGAAAGACTTCTACAGCTTTTTTTATAATGTAGAGGTTCTATTCCTTCCAAAAATGTTTATGTTGTTGCTTCCACTCTCATTCTCTCATTCATGTCAATAGCAAAAGCTAACCAATTGGATTGTTACCGGCATGTGTATTACATTCTTGCATTAAATTATTTATCAATGTGTACGGTAAGCAATGCAGCTTAACAAAACCATCACCTCACCCTCGCTATGGTTTGAAACAAATGTTGACGAAAAGTTTTAAGAAACTGAACCGTCTTAGAAAAATGACTCCTCTTCTGTCGGCTCCAATTTAAAGTCCCAGAGACAACAACGCTACGGTCTAAATTTAACCGAAGATAGATAATCGGATGGAGCTGTTGACGACATTCACTCTGGTGAAAGAATATCTCAAAACCCTGTTAAAATAACATCATTTTAAATTATTACCCTTGCTAAACAAACAGGATTCCGTTTACTTTTAATCCATAACTGTTACTACCTTAAACACAGGATAAATTATTTATGAGAATTACTATTGCATCCTACTACCATGTTAACTACAACAGACAGAAATTTGGTGATAGTAATAATAATGTACAAGACTGAGCAAGTAAAAGAAACGGTTACTATAAAATAGGGACGAACGGGATGAAAATGATTAAGCAATTTGCAATCTAGATAAGAGTGCATACACGTCCAGGTAACTAATCCTCACTCGTGTTCCTGATACCGTTTAAACCAATGCTATTTCCGTGTGGGTATCGGATGCAAAGCGAATTTAAAGTGCATTTATTTGCCCAAGGATAGAAAGAATACCTTACTTAACTTTAACAAGGCTCCTATTGACAGATTCAAGAACAACATTCATTGTACATAAATGATAATGGAAATTTAGCTTTTTTCAGGAATAAAATAAAAAAATAACACCATTGAGGTAATTTGTTTGACAACCGTGTAACTAACTAACTCTGAGTGATAGTTTCCTTGCTGGCAGGTAAGCACAGGTCTATGTCAGTCAGTAATGCTTGGTTAGTAACAGACGACTCTTGCAGATAAGCTGGACTGAACTTGATACCTTAAAATCTAGAAAATAACGTATTATTTGATACGGATGAGGATCGTGCCTCACGTAAACCCAGGTAATTGCAAAGTCATGCATAAGCATCTCTTCCTAATTGAACCAAAGGAAAAACAAAAGCCATTTTGAGATTCACTTCCTATTATACATTTACTGTTGGTACTCCCCTATCGTATTTATTTACTTAGACAGAAATGAACAAATGACCAGGGATAATTTTGCACGAGGTACGTAGTTCTCATGAGTTTAAAACAACGGATCGTTCAATGAACCTTCTTTTTTAGCAGAAAGAACTGTAATTTTATTTTTGCTTTATTTTATTTAATAATTTTTGAAAAAACAAGCATGTATGTAATTTATCCTATCAAAGATGGAAAAATATATAAATATTTACGTGTGGAAACATTTTAGACAAAAAATTATCCCTGGCTCCAAAAAATTGCTATAGCCGCATGTGCTCTAAAGAATTATTTTTCAACACTTTTGTTCATCTTCCAAGAGATAAACTCAGCATTAACCCTTCAAAATACAATACAATCCTAAATATTTTATTCATAACTTAAAGTGCATCGGAGTGAAAGTTAAATTGGAATAACCAAAAAAAACACGGGCTTTCTTCTTCTTGTGGAAAATTTATGCCTGCGAATTGAATCGCCGTGTAGGCATTTATAAAGCAATATAACATTCTCTTTCCTCTTTCAAGAAATGGAGATCTGACAAACGGGTCTTCTTATTCTTATGGCACGGACAAAAAACTGAAGTGCAACCAACATTTTATTCCTATTCCTTTTTACACTTTACACAGCAGTATATGCTAGACCAATATCTATTCCTCATATTTTATAAATGGTTGTCACCCTTTGGGCACAAATTATTCATCATTTCCCGTCCAACTTTCACTCCAACTTGAACCCCTTAAGAAACAAACTACCTTACTTTTTCTTTAGATGCCATATTTTACAATAAACTTTTTTCAGTCAAAGTACAAACGCATCTAGGAAAAAAAGGCCTCTGCTCTTAAGAAACATGACACCTCAGAAACGCCAACTTTCTTTCTGTAATCAGTCTTTCCCAACTAAACCATGATGTATACCCAATCCTTCAACTATTGAGGGTAAAAACTTAGAGGCGACAGGCAGGAACCCCGCTGCCACTTCCACTACCACTACATATACCATCATTATCACTGCTTACTTTCACTATAAATTTCTTTCACTCGAGAAAAATAGTGTTTGCATCATCTGAATAATTCACTTAAGAAATGCAGCTCGAATATAAAACCATTCTGCATGCCGGATGTGTTTAAATATTCAAGAATTTTCTCCACTCGGCATAACGACTAGTTCTAAGACTTAGTTGTAGGAAATCCAACTTTTCACTACGAATGAACCATTGTAGAATCTGATGATTACTCCTGGAACCTTATTGTAGTAGAGGATTCTATTATTCAACTTTCCCTTCATGTAAAGATCCCGACAGTCAACTTACTGCCCTTTATCCTAGTATTCTAAAGGGAACTTGCTGAATGAATGGAACTTACAAGCGGAGAAGGATGGAAATACAACACAGTGCCTAATGCAGCATTATCGTATTATATGAAAACATACCGGTTGCTGAAATCCTTCATCCTCTGAGTCATCAGAATCCATTGCAGTGGAGGCTTTGGGTGACATTTTAATTACTTTTAATTTCCGTCCTTGGCTTTCACTTTTACTTAATACATTCACTAAAATACCACTACGAGTGCTACAGCTACTAAATAAACCTATGCGTAGAGAAAGCAGCAAGTATATTCCAAGGATTAGATATGTCGCTTTGGGAAAGTGGTATAAAAATGAGAAATGTCACTACAAAGAACTCACTCAGTCAACCCAGGATTTATGTGATCTCCCAATTAATATGGGCACGGAAGGGGAATTTTCCTTGGAATCGGTTAATGCATCTTTCTTTTTTACTGCATATTTTATACCTGGTAGTAGTAATAGTTTTTCGTGGAAATAATTCTACCACTTATTAATCGTAATGGTAATGGGTCTGTTTTGTGGTGGGTGGGTGGCTTGGCTTAGTTTAGTGATGGTATGTGCGTGTTGGGACCTTGTCACATGCACACACACAATAAAGAAGTCAGTTTAATCACGGAAAAGTCACCACAATTTGCTGAAATTCATTTTTAAATTTCTCTACCAGTCAACCAGATTTAATGACTGTGCTCACAACAGTTTACAAAGGGTAAATTATGTAACCCTTTGATGTGGAGTGAAATGATTGAATTTCGACAAATTAATTTAATTTATGTAGTCTTCAAGTGAAATGCAGTTCTGAATAGTGTGAAATCTAAGATCCAACTGTTTTACTTCGACCCGGCATAGCTGTTTCGTAGGTTTAGATTACTCACATGAAACAACTGTACGCGATTTCATTTTACACCGAGAGTCATGATGGGAAAAAGTCTCAAATCTTGTCACCACTGACTCTTAAGTACCTCTAGGTACAAATAGCATTGGAGATGGATTGACAGATTTGGCTCCCACACCATACTGAGACCAAATGTAGCAGGACCACGAAGTCGTTTTTGCTACAATCAAATATCCTCTCGGTCTCAGAGAGTCTCTCACAGCTAAGTTAGTTATACAGTCTTGTATCCTCGAAATCAACGATCATTGCTTAGAAAGAGTAGAAAATAGTATAAAAAGCCCGTCACTTCTGGTCTTTCTGTCCTTCCTTCATACATAATGCAAGTAGCTTTTAGCTACAACGTTAATTTAAGAAAGTATACTAACTATTCTACGATACATTTATTCTCCTTGTATCAAAACCAGTCGTAAGTTGTAGGAGGAATGAGTCACTTCATCCGTGAAAAGACCATTGTACTTATCAACACGTAATGAAAATACAGATGCGAGAACATTTATAAAGCTACAAATCTCCTACTCCAGATCCAGATCAGTAGATTGATATTCATTCACCACCTACTCATTCACTCACTCTTACTGTTGTTACAATACAATTACAACTAGAGAAACTGGAAATGATACACATGTTCTTGAATCCCTTTATCAAGCACCTAACCAACATTTTTCCTGTGCTTGCACGTTTACAATTACAAGTTCAACTGGCTTGAGTTTAGCCTTTTTTGGTACAATACATGCACTGCTCGTATAGTGGTGGGATGGCATGAGAAGGGTGGAGATATCATCAAGAATCGAGGCAATCACACACAATGGCTTAGTAAGGGGTTTACTACATCATCCAACCAAGTAAATATATTATGCATCCCGGTTTACAATGAGTAAAAAGTGCAAATGTAAAGTCTCCCACGCTGGTCCATGTCAACCGACTTGAGTACAAAATCGGTTACTACAATACAACGATAACGAAAACGAACCCTTTGTGATTTCCTTGTTAAAAATATCCACCATATAAAGTAAACTTGACACTGGTACGTTATGGATGAACTTTCCACGGTAAATTTAAGGCCATGTAAAATTGGACAACTGAAAGCTTTAATATGCTCTTGGAACCCAATATCCAACCAATATCGCAGTGGTCGAATTTCCTTGCAAAAAAACTATATTTCTACAACTAACTATAAAGTTAGCCGGCAATAAAACTCTTTCCACTTAGCATCTTCCAAACACAGTATAATCCTTGTGTATTTGTTGAAAAACCAATTTCTCAAAAAAGCTCTCTTCAATCAAGTAAACAAGCAAGTCTTTACTTCCTCGTGAGAAAAGGCTGCAATTCAAAGCCTCAAAAAGAGTAGCAGCCTTAATGGGCAAGTGGACAAGATTTTGTTACTTTAGTATTTTTCTTGCACTTTTCAATAAAGTGAAGAAGTAAAAGGACAAAAATCCCAAGTCACCACACAATTCACGTATGAAAAGAGGAAACCAACCAAATGGAAGTCCCTGAATAGACCAAAAGACAGAGTCCAACACTATTTAGCAAACAAGCCACGACAACTCCAGTCAGACTCGACTAGAGTTTCCTCAGGAAAGTTGAGTGCGAGTGATCCGGCCAGAGAGTAAACAGGCAAGTTTAATGCCCGTAGTCCCTGTAATACCCGAATTTCGCAGCAAGTCTCTCTACCACTGCACACACTTTCCGTTTCAGTTTATCCACCGTACAATATACCTCAATGTCTTTGCTGCATAACCTACCTCTTCCTCGGTGGACCAAAGTCTAAGCTTATTCTCTCCCTCTATCTTGGAATACCCGATGTTTCATACGATGAAACCTATTCAGCCAACTCTTCCGCAGTAAAACCAGTAGTAGTAAAAGTAGTAGTGGAAGTAAAACTAGAAGTAAAAGAAGACGGGATAAACATCCCCTCCTGCTCCGGAACGCGAAATGCAGCCCAACTCTCCCTTGATGGTTTCCCAAGTTCACGCAGAATGCAATTCACCCACGAAGACAGACACCTTCTAATGCTCCATAGGGTAAAGCTTCCGAGCATTTCCTGTACCGAATCTTCGTATCTAACTAAGCCTATATCATCGTCTACCTCACCCACTCAGAGGCTTATCTTTCTTAAGGAGGAAACACATTTCTTCACTTTTTCTTATGAAGGAAAACATCCTCTGACTGAGCTACTTATGTAGTTGCTGCATAGATTCTATAACGACTTGCATTGCATCTCGTTTCCCCGTTTCCTCTCTCTGTCTTCGTATGAATGACTCAACCGTATACAGAAACAAATCTAGCAGTAGTAGCAGTAATAGTTGCTGCTCTTTTCTTCCCTTCTTTCTTGCAACAAATATATTTATTTAGTTACTACTGCAAACATACGAGGACATTCATGCGTTTAAATGACATCAGGATCTGTGATCTAATCAGATCCGTACAAAGACCCAGCAGCCCAGCCCCTGAAGAATTGCATTGTCAAACCAGACAGAGGCTGCTTCAGAAGTACGAAACCAGAAACTGGATTCGGGAATATGCATTTCCTCTCTAGTACAGACAGTACAGTTAGATGAAAGAAACGCATTTATTTTACCTTGATGCAATGCAATGTCACCCACACACATGTACATAGAAAGTAAACGTAGTATGGGAGAGTATAAAGGCTTTAACAGACAGAATAGATCCATCCATCCGTATGCATGCATACATTAGGTCTATTTATCAGACTTGATCTTATTAGGATTACTTTTCCCCAGCCAATTTCCTTCCTTCTAGTCATCCTCCTTCTTCCGTTGAGTTTCGTTCCGCTTCTTATACCGTCTTATCTTATACCAGATAAGAACACACCTTCTTCTCATTTCAAGAAAAGAAGAAAATAAATACTAATATTACTAAACATCTTGGAAAAGTCGTGACGACAGACGTGTGCCTAATAAGCAAGAGTGGATGGATAGTATCGGTGGTACGCCCAGGGTGTTAAGGAAAGAATGAGAAGATTGCATCCTTCAGACATGCTATTTGTATTTATTAGTTGGTTTAAGTACTGAATCTCAGTCTCTGCTCAACTGATCTTCCATCAGATACTGCATATTCTAGGTCGACCTGAAAAAAACTGGATAGGTGCTGCTTCTGC
This sequence comes from Hydroisotoma schaefferi, assembly GCA_034682405.1. Taxonomy (NCBI): domain Eukaryota; kingdom Metazoa; phylum Arthropoda; class Collembola; order Entomobryomorpha; family Isotomidae; genus Hydroisotoma; species Hydroisotoma schaefferi. The sequence goes on along the minus strand of JAQFZX010001637.1, from coordinate 16,809 downwards.
CAATAATTAGGGTTGGTATTAATGTACCCACATCAAACAAAAGCTAGTATTGCGTTAGTGCGTACAAAATAGAACGTAGACAGTTGTAAAAAAGGTTTTAAATGCACCACACCACTTCTACAATATGTCAGACCCAAAACTAAAATCACTTATGAGGAGCTTTTACAATCCAACTCCAAAAATAACATCCGTGCTTCTTACCGACATTTTAAAGATCATCACCCTTCCATATTATACCAGCTTTTAAAAAAATCACGCTTTCTTATTCATTTAGAAAAAATCTGTTAGCTAGTATACTGACACTGGCAATTATCCTTTTCACTCCTTTTGAAGCGTTGGTTAGTAGGCTATGCGTTTGCCTACAATATTACTCTGGTTTGGCTTTAGCAGCTCATTTAAAAATCAGCTAACTTACTACTTCAAATATGCAGTACTTTGTTGGAGCAGAAGATCCTATGTAACTGTTGTGAAAAGGTAGACGAGATTCTCAAAGTAAAAGGTTTTTCAGACACGAGACTGCCTCCGGTTATCCATCTCTAGTCAAGTCGTTATGAAGTGTTTTAAAAGAGGAATGCAGATTGCATTGCTCGCTTGCAACGTGGTCTGTTTGCTTGTTGGCTTAGAAGGGTATAACATTGTATTTGCCGTCCATTCCCAATAATGTATCCATCTAGATTCACTGTAACTGTAGAATGAATCTGCTTCTTGGTTTAGTTCCCTTTTAAGTCTAAAAACAATTCTAGTTAAGTTTAATAATATTACAGTGTGATATTCTAATGAGTCACGTAGTACTAGTTAAACTAACTAGACGTACACCGGCTGGATTTGCTTCAACTTCGAAAAGGATATTGATCAGACAAACTCAAGAATGAATGATGACTTGAGCGTCCGACTCAATATTAATTTCCCAGGATAAGCCTTCCTTCATCCCTGTCTATTTGTTTGTAAATTCGAATTTCATTTGACGTGGACAAACCCTTTGAACAAGCTAGTTAGTTCTCTACTCCTGGAAAAGGAAGGTAGGGCATTTTATTTGAAGTTTTACTTTGTTTCCTGTCTATTCATGGTTCTGGTCTTTTAGTTGGTTGGTGAATGAATGGGTTTTGTTTATACACCGGCATAAATGTCTATTATTAACCCTCCTGTATTGAAGTAAGTGGGTGGGTGAATGGACATCAAGATTAATATTAAAGAAATGCTACAGTTAATGTTACTACTGCTGCTACTGACTGTACTATACGGGCCTACGATATTCAGACAGGGGAAGCATGTATGAATATTAATTTTATCGACTTAGCGGTGGATTTAATGAGCTGCGAGTTATGATTACAACTTCCTAAATGAGTTAGCCCTGGCACTGTTATTTTTATAAACATTTGTCAATAGTTCAAATAACACGTAGTATACTACTACTATTGCGAGTGTAAACCTTGCATGAAATGGTTTATTGACGAAAAAAATGAGTGACGGGTATGAAAACGGGAATGGAATGAATTTGTTCTGCACTTTTACGGTTCTCAACAACCTCAATTTACACCGGAAGTTCATTAGTCAGCGGTGGTAGGCAATGTGTTACAGATATTTTAAAACAGCCCTGCCTGCCTGTGACTATAACCATTGCAAGTATGAAAGAAGCGAGATGGAATCAAGAAGGGTCATTCTAATTTTAAGTCAGCTCCTTAAATTAAGCAAGAGAGAGGCTGATGGGGCGTGAACATTAGGAATTCTAAGAAAGATTACAAGTACTCGATTTACTTTCAAATCAATAGCTTTTGGACAATCGATTCTGTAGAGATAGGCAATAACTTGAAGAAATCTTTTGGAAGACATCTTTGAGAGTAAGGATTGAGCCGAAGAAAGGTTATTATTGTGAATCTACAGAAGTCTATGAAGCCATTTGTTGTAATAATCCAATTGAATCTTCATAATCTCATTTTAGTTAAAAAACTGTGAAGGTTATTTATACTTTCTTTTTCTTTTTTGCGTCTTGACTTAATTATTAACAAAGGTACTGCCTGTCTACCTGCTTAAATTCTACTCATTTTCAATTGTTCTGTCAATTAATTGTTGTTTTTAACTTACTGAAACTCAAGACGAATTTGTCAATAAAAGGATTGAACTGCTGTAGACAATAAATGCAACACAAAAGGGGAGAAATTAAATTAGAACATTAATTGACAATCAAACCCAGTCATTTCATGGTCACCACAAATAAAAGCTCGTTTGATCTTACTACACAATTAATCTATTCCTCCTCCTTTCTGCAATGATGCTTGCTTTCATTTCAAATTTACTTAGCACAACTACATCTACTCTGAAGCTATAGAGCTGCATGCTGATGCTTACCACTATTACAAGCTGCAATATTGTAAACTCAATAAACCACTGAAAACTAAAAGGAAGCTCAGGTATTCTGAACCCCTAAAAGTTTAAAAGATTATCGACAAAATGAGTACAAAATGTCACTCAATTAACAAAACTAATCTGATTAGAAAAATCTAATAAAAATCTCATCTAGTCTAAAAGTCCTATCTACTATAAAATATAATTGACAGAAACTGAGTTCAAAAGCGTGATTGCCCTTTATGTGGTGTATACGATCTTCAATGAATAAGAAAAAGATAACATTCTACCCTTCATCCCTAATATCTCACATTAAGTCTCATGAATGCAAGTCAAAAAATCTCATGAATAGATGCACACAAGAGTTTAAAATGAGCAAGCACTCCAGTACTACATTAGGACATACGCTTATATGCAAGCTCACTTCATTCATAGGGAGAATGTTGATATTTTCTTCATAAGAAAAAAGTAACCGTTCGTTCAGAAAAATTTCATCCAATAAGAACGGAAATGAGCTCTCAAACTCAATCACCGAATCTTGACAAGACAGAGAGATGCTCTCGAGATGACCTCATCCATCATGCTTCCCCATCGATGATAAAAGGCGACCTCCCTTTCTCATCTCCAGTAATAATAATAAACTCCTCGGTTAACTCACTACTTCAAATTTCCATCCCCCGCAATACCACCCATCTTTACAGAGATTATTTTTTCCCTTCTTATAGAACGGAAACATTTTCCAAACGTCCTTTATTCTGAATAAAATCTCGTCTGCTTGGATTATGATGGCTAGAACTGATCAAAATCTTTCGGGTTCTTCTAACCCAAACCGAACTGCCAAAAGCAACCAAAGTCATCAGATCTTGCAACAATTCTTCGGCTGCTCTTATTATTCTTAGGTAGGTGCTTTTATTTTTATTGTTATTATCCCCCCATCTCGACCCAAGAAAGAAGAATACCCCCTGCTTATTCATTGGAAAAAAAGGTAAGGACAATAATATTATAGGACCAATATAGAAAGGTCGATAGGTACTGTACACACAGGATAGTAATGATTTGATGCATTATTGAACTTCCATTTAAAGTTGAAGAAGGGCAGATCTTTTTAAGAAAAAGTTGTAACGCTGCTAACTTTGCTATTCTCCGCGCTAGTTCATGTTCTCGGTGTAGTTAAGTCAATTCCAACGAAGTTAATATATTATCATTATTGTTGCGTATCTTATGGGGGATAAATAGAGTCCCACCCAAGCATATTATACCCATTGTCAGAACATTTTCGTCTCAGTCGAAGATTACCAAGATCCACGGACTTTTGAAGATGCATTTCGCCTAGCAGACGGATAAGAATGAAATAAGAAAGAGCTCAGCCCATAATAATACAATCATGGGTCTTCTTGGACTATCGGCTTATAGTCAGTTTCTTTCCCGATTTCTTTACTTTTTCCCTTACTTGCTTGCAATAGCCATGTTGTATAAACTGTTAATTTTATTTCGTCTTGGTTTCCTTCCCCCTCTTCTCGGTCCATAAACGACTCCATTTGAGAAAAGAGATGAAATAACAGGGAAAAAAATAAAGACCATGATATTCCGGTATATAAATGTTTTTCCTGACAACAAACCAGCGAAAACTATTTCGAAGCTGTATGGACGATATAGTTGTTGACTGTATATTTTTATTGGATACATAATCATAGATTTACTGAGTTAAAAAACATTCAATTTTTATTCTGATCGCAATGAAGGTTTTTTCGTGATCAATTTGTATAATTTATTTACGTTCTCCGTTTCATGTCAACTTCCTGAATTATCTTCTACCTTGGTAAATATGCTGTCATGGGCTCTACCAAGTGTATGGCATAAAAACTCAGCCTTTTCCCTACTCCCGTGTCAAATTCAGTTCAAAACCACACAGCTTCAAATCATTTCACGCTTATTCTAACAAATTATCTGTAAACCTTCACAACTAATAATATCCATTGTTGCATAAACTCTTCCCGAACTTCCCAGGGAATTTAACTCTCTTAACACTATCCTATTCATATATAGGGACATTTATGCGTCTGACAAAGCTATTGGCTCTGCTATTGCCTCTGCCTTGTGAAATAAACTCCCCTACCCGCATCACATCCTAGTATCTTCATACTCCATGCAGGACATCATCTTAGGAATGGCAGCACAAAAGACCAAAAAACTTTGACCAGACACGGAACATAAATCTGTTATGTTTTTAATTTGTTACAACATACCCGAAAAGGCGAAAAGAGAGGACTCATCTCAAAGGAAAAAACATGCTCTCTCCTTATACGACAAAGTCCACCACAAGAGCTGGAGCCTTTTACAATTGTTTTTGTTTTTCTTACAAAACGTCAATTAAGGGACATGAAGAACAACTAGGGGGATCGAAGGATAAATGAAAAATGTCAAATTCCTTAAATCCTCACTCTGTCCGAAGTCCAACCAAAAGAAGCCTTCAACCATCTCCGCAAGCATCGTTCAATCCCTTCCGACAACTCCCTTATTCCTAGAATCGGCATTAGTAAAACCAGATAATATAAAGAATGCAACTGTCTTCACGTTCAAAGTTCAATGCTAAAAGTCTCAAAAACCTACAACGAACTTGACCATAAATACCTTTCATTCAGTAAACCAAAAAGAGGCTGATAAGTCTCTTTCCACTGAGAGAAAAATGCCCCGGTCCTCAGTTATTAATAAAGTAAAGTAATGCTACTGCTACTACCATGAAATAAACAATATTATGTGGCTTTTTTCAAGCGTTTCAAGTGACTGCTCCAAGGGACGCTTAAGTAGGTATTTGTCCTCTCAGCAGGACCTTCTTTTGATGTGACCATGAGAAGGATCTTCCGAAGAAAAACATCGAATCGTTAAAACCTGTCTACTATTTCATATTTTAAGCTACATAAATCGATAATACCTTAACATACGTATGTACTATGTACACATATAGACCCCAAAAAAGGATTTCTTGGACGCGTGGTTCTAGAAAGCTTGTACAGATTACCTGGGTTTACTAACGGTCGGTGGGTTATGCAAATTAATGTATTCAATTATTGTTTAAACAAGAAACAAGAACTGCCTAACTGCCTTCGTAAAACGGATTAAAAGGTTTTACTTGTAGCTAGTTATAAATTTAGACAACCTTTACTACGAAGTATAAAAATGTCTTTACATGCCTTTGAGAGTAAAAATAAGTACTGTTACAACCTGATCTTTTAAGCTAGAGGGACTTTTCTACCTGTACGGGTTCAAAAAGTGGACTGTTCATTCTTACAATTTACAAGTAAAGACGGTTAAGCTTCTTAGGATATCACACCTTACATGTAGTAAAATAACAAAGCTCGGTAGGGTCGATCGCCATAGCTCATTAACTCATGCTTGCTGTTTTAGCTGTAGTTTCATGCAATCATTAACTTTACCGGACATTTAGACGCACAGAACGATTTCGATACTTTTTGTCTTCGCTTTTAAATCATTAAAATGTTAGCATGTCTAAACAGTTCAAGGTAAGTGTTCAGCGAAATGTTTTTTTGGGCAATTAAGTCTTGTAACTTTACACGACTAAGTAATTATTTTCATCCAACATTGTATCTCTCTTCCTATTCAACTAGAACAGTTAAATTATATAGCCTGTATAGATACAAAACAGAATACAACACTTTTGATAGCTGTACTACTCAACAAAAGCCACTTGTATGAAGCAATAACTATCACAATTCCATAACTGTGCATAATGCGAACTGATATTGCACATGTTTTCTAAACAGATCATCGTCATCTTTGTGTACCCTAAATCATCCAGCTTTTGATTTAATCCTAGGATATTACATGCATTACGTTTCCTAAAGGAATCCGTACAACTAAAAGTTTAGCTTTAGCTGTGTAATGTTAATATAAATCATAATAACGACCGTTCCCATACTATTACTACTACTTCTGCAACGGTAACCCGACCAACTTGGTTTGATCATGTAAACATAAATAAATTTAACACTATCCCACCCTGATCTTGATTCGATGCGAGCAAGAGCAATGAAATGTGGTTTATATTATATGCATAAATATTACCCAAAGTATTTACAAAATCTCATTCCCTTTCCAATTCCGTCACTAAAGACGGTTAACTAACCATCTAAAGATCCTATCATCTAGAGATATGTATCATCCTCTTTTTGGAGAGAGGGAAGAAAATACACGCGTGATAAAATCAACTATCCATATTAGGAATGAAGGCTCTAAGCCAACTGGAATGAATTCACTTGGACTCTCCGACCAGCAAAACGAACCAGAAGGATACTTTTCCAGTGATTAACTCGTGTGTGTGTCTGAATGTAACATACCGTCATAAATTCCAAATCTTCTATACATCCTTAAGCTCCCTTCTCAGCTCTTTTTATCCCGATCTAATAGCTCATCTTTGTAATCAGGCGGAATCATTCACCCTCATTTGTATCGTTAGAAGTTATTACTACTACAAGAAATAAATGTCTTCCTATAATTTTAATGCCACCAATTCCTCAGCTTAAGAGCAACTAGTAAACTTCATAGATGTAAAGTACAAGCCTCTTAACTGCTTCCCTAAATTCCTCTACTTAGATACTGACTCTCTGTATCTTACATTTTGATCTCGTTGTAACAATAAAGTGAATCTGGTATTTATTATTATACGAAGCTAATCACATTCTTTAAAGGATTTAAAAATTATACTACACTTTTTACTGTTAAGCGTTAATAAAAATTTCTACCTCACTTTAACTTTACTTACTCTCCTACCATACTCTCTTCTTTATCAGTACATCACAAATATAGGAACATAGATTTTTTAAAAGATAGCCTACTAAAAACCTGCTCCTTACTCGATTCTAAGCGTGTGAATAACTCGGCCACTGATTATTTATTGTGTCTGATTATTTATGAACGAATTGTGATACAGTTTAAAAATAAGAATGGGTGAATGCGTCTCAATGAATAATTCTAGTTCAATTTTAGGTGCAATTTCATCCTTATGTATAACCCGACTCCTGCTTCATATGATCGTGCAAGCGAACCTATTACGGAATATTTACAGAGTAAATTTATTTATCTTCTTCTCTATTGTTTAACAGAACCATAGCCAGGCTAAAACCATCTTAAAATTACTGAGATCTTAATAGGGCAGCTTGGTTGATAAAAGCCGTAGAATTAATACTTTTTGTATTCAGTAAACATTAAAAAGCAGAGCAGAGTATCCTAGTTTATTTTTTCAAGATTCAAGACTAAATCAACATAGTTTCTTTCCCATCATCCACTTAAATTATCATATTCACTCTCTAACCAGTAATCAGCCAGATCAGTAGCTATACAAAAACCACTTTGTGCTTACATTAGCTTTCAGTCTGCACGAGGAGGAAGGGATTGTCGACTGAATGATTAACGAACAAGTATTATATAATACCAAAGTGAATAGAGCAGAGAGGTGGGTGATTGTCTACCTGTTTTCATCTCCCATCCTACTTTATTTACTTAACCCTTTCCTTCGTCTGTGCTTCATTCTTCCTCTAACCTTTCCTCCGTGTATATTCATTATTCATTATTATTATAATAAAAATGTTTCGCATTCTACAAGTTTTTCTAACACTTCATCTACTCACCTTCCCGTCTTTGGGTGGATTGGCTTATTCTAAAATGTAAACAAATACAGAATATATAATAATGTATGCACGCAATGAAATAGCTACGAGCATGTGGACGGCTAGAAAAAATACCTAAACATACTTAAAATATGAAGAATTTATTCAAACTTTAGATAAGAGATAATCTTGACATTGGTTGGGATTCAGGATCAAGCTCAGGAATGAAATTATCCTGTTTCTTCTTTCTTAGCTACTGCTTGTAACTTGGGCCGACCCTAATGCATTAAGTCAGATAGTAGTAGGTTGCTGCTGCTACTTTACTTGCTACTTTTGTACTAATATGACTATCTTATGTCACAATACATTATTCGTTTACAACCTAATCGTTAAGCTTTTTTAGCCGAAACGAAACTTTTAAGGTTTTTTCATGGTAAAATGTACCGCATGAGGATATTACTTTTGTTTTATATATAAAATGGTTACAACGACTCAGAAGGTGTTTTCCACTAAACTACCCTTTAAACGATGGAAAAGTGAACGGTTAACTGAGAAAGTGACTTTTTATCAATAGGCCACAAGCAGTTTCACTAGTACTCAAACTCGAATACGGATAATAGTATGCATGGGTTGTGAACGGTATTTAGTCTTAAATGAAGCAGAAAGTTGAATAAAAATATGTTATGTTTCATCTTATAGTTTTACTTTAAATATGTGACGCAATATCGCAACGCTATGAACTTTCAGGCTTGGTTTTGCTCGGACTGTTTATAATCGCTAAATGTTTAAGGCAATAAAGAGATAAGAACAATCAAGAAGTTGATGTTCTTTCGGTATGCGGCAGTAGTCAAAAGTCTTCCTTGATTTAACATCCAACTTAACGTCTTTTTGACATGAAATAAGAAAGAGAACCGGGCTTTTTTATGAAATCCTTGTATGTAATGGTACTACTGGTCCATCGGGGGAGTTTACATCTACTTTAGATATGCACCTTAATGCATGTAAACCGTAAATTTAACAGCTTTGTACTTTGCTACGCGTTCTACGTATACCACAAGCTAGACAAGAATGATTCAATGTCCCATACATCACATAATGCCAGCCATAAAACTTCTATCGGATCGAATTGAATAGAGAGGTTTTCCTTTGAGTTTTTTACAGCTTACAAGTTAAGATTACACATGCCCTGTCCAATATTTGTAAGTTTTCTGCCAAGGGATTTTTAACCAAGCCAATAAACTATGTGTACTTCATTGAACTTGGACTGGATTTACAGAATTTAATACACGAGTTTTTTGCTCTAGAATGGATTGAATTAAAAGTTCATCACCCTAAACAGCACTTCACCGTCGTACCTTTGTCTATATGGAATGAATGTCAGGGTAAAGGTCCATGATTATGGTATTATGGTAGATATACATAGGGAAAGGATGGAAGATAAGAAAGTTTCAGGATGGATTCCTTAAATTAAGAGCTTGTAAATTGCCTACGAACATGGATTATCGAAAGCCATAAAATAAAAGCGAGCAAGTAGTAAAATATAAAAACCCCTTGAAGCACTAATAATAATGATTCAACCAGCCAAGCATACTTAATTATTGATGATTATGGTGATGGACTGAATGTAGATTTAATGAATATTCGCTTTGAAATTTATTCATATAATGATTGATAAATATTTACCCCTGAACAAAAACTCTAACACATATTCAAGTCATAACATGGGGTATCAAATTAAGACATTCTTTAAACTCAGCCTTGTCTCTTCAGGGTTCAACTTCACCACACGAATTTCTATACTTCAACGAGCATCTAATGTTTTAAAATAATTTATTATTGCACAGTGCATTACATTTATTATTCAGTGCTAGGAAACGGGCTACTCGTATCGTATGAAATCAAAAAATTCATTCCATCAACCTACACTTCCCTAGTTAGTAGCTTGCATATCAAACTTTACAGTATGCAAAAAATTGATTAAATTCGTCACAGCCTATTTGAAGCCGTGTATGTCAGTGTCACTTCACAAGAGATGTCTTCCAGAAAGCCAACCAGCCGAATGCAATGCTTGCCTATGAGAATTTGATATCTTTCTGCAAAGATGCTGCTTGAGAGGAGTTATCTCAAGCCTTTAATCGTCAAGAGGTTCCATTAGGGTTGGAATTTAAGTGCTAGGGAAGCTCCAATTTCGATTAAAACTTCAAATCATTGTAAGGAAGCCTATAATGTTCATGCTATGAATCTCTTAATCGACTTAAGCAGCCTCGTCAATTTAATTAAGAGAGATGATTTTGGCATTTTAATTGCTTTCCCACGTTCATCCATCACATTAGTTTCATTATGACTTAATAATTTAAAATATTGTTTTCCAGAGAGAAAGGATTTTAAACTACGTCCAAGCCTTTTTGGTCATTATACTTTGAAATAAAATCTGAAGTAATGCACAATTATATATGACAAGACTAGAGACTCTTTACGCTTTGCTTACCAAGCTAAAATCGAATCCATATCCTCCAGGTCGGCCCAGTCCAATTAAATCCGAGTAGTAACTGCTACTGCTAGTCTCACTACTGCTACAAGTGCTTGCAGCCGACGAGGACAAATTACTGGAAGATGCATAACTCGGAGTGATTGACAAGGAAGAGTCTCTACGGACCATTGTGGTCACGTTGTTACTAAATTTTACGCACTTTTCCCCGGGTTTTTTCGTCCCCTTGAGCTGCAAAGTTGCTGCTTTTTTATTATTCTGATCATCGCATTGACAAAGTTCGCTTTCAGGAATAATGAGCTCATTACCTTTAAACCCAGTACCCTTAAATCCCTTAGAAGGGGGCAGAGGATCCATGAGATTTAAGTAGTCACAAGCGAACTTGGACTGTCTATAAGACCAACTCATAATGTCCAATTTGTTCTCACTGGCCTTATCTCCGAGACTATTTCCGCTAACGGTGTTACCACCACCGCTAATTATACTACCGATAGTAGCACTACTACTTTCCCTGTCGGTTCTACTTCTGCAACTGAAACTGCTTCTCAGTCTTAACGATCCTTTCCTATCGAATCGTAAACTCATTTTGATGATATCTCGTATAAAACGGCGCTTAACAATCCCTTGCTTTTTGCTCACAGCATAGATAGAGAATTATCCACCTTTCTGAGCAGAATGAACAAATTATATGCAACCAGCAGAACACAAGGGAATGCAATACCTCCTACAATATAGTAAATCAAGTCGGGCTGAACAAAACCACTTGGCTTTTGCCAATGGGGATGATAATAATATACTATACTAACCAACAACGTAAACCTGGGTAAAGTAAAGTAGATGCAGAAATTTTACATCAGAGTTTAATGCACGGTTTTAGTGGTACTTGCCTGGCCAATCTTCTTATTACTTGTAAAAGTATTGGGTCTACGGACCAGTTTGTCTTTGATACGGTATTGATTTAATGGCAACTCAAAAACTAAATGCAATTTAGTGATTGCTCACAATGCGGTACAAGTAGAAGTGCAAGGTTGTTCACTCGTTCAGAACTGTTAGCGGAGTTGGAGCAAAAAAATAACTTGATCTTGGGATTTTTACTCCACTAAACTTGCCATAGGTGCCTTGCCTTTTTCAATGTTAATTGCTTTTTGAGTTCTCGTTTAATATATCATCTACTATACTTATTAGTCTTTCGATGATGAATGACGAAGAAAAACTTCGTTAGATCCCTTAATCAATCAGCATTTAGCCAGCAACATTTTGATACCTCTTTCACCATTAACCAAAGCTCAACAACTTAGATTTAGTTTGGTACTAGTTTTTTTCAAGTATTATTTCAGCTGCATGGAACTCCAATGCAACTTTACGGTTCGGACTTTAACTTGACTCTGACTGAGCAATACATTGAATGAAACTAGACAATGTAGAATGGATGATGATTTAGGGATGAAGGACAGCTGTAGAATGGTGGACGAAAGATCTTGTTAGGAGGATTCAACTTTTTGAAGTTGGTAAAGTAAAAGGGACCCCTGCCACTTTTAGTTTTAAGCTTCGGCCTCCTTCCTACTAGCTAGCTTGTAAGCTTAAAGCTTAAACTTCACACTTTTCCAGTCAGTTAACATAGAAAGTAATATAAGATACAAGTAGGCAATAAACATAACCCAAATAATATACATCTATGCATGTCTGCTTTTCGAACAGAAAACTATTCCAATCCTTCTTCAAACATTAATGCATTTCTCCCATAGTTTTATCTTCCAAACCCTTTAAGCAGCCTTCGGTTTAAGGTATCAATATGTAATGCAATAATAATAGTTATAAACATATACAACTCTAGCCTCTGCATAGTTCGTGTGGATGCATTTCCTAGGCACAAGAGCTCAACCCTCTAAAATATCTTCAGCCCTTGTATCCTTGTATTCATGATCATCGTCCCGGATGGTGTTAGCCAAAGATGGAAGTTAAAACCGTCTAACTACCCTTCATACTACTCTCGGATAGATGTATGGCTTGGCATGGGTGTGTAAAGACAAATAGTTTTATACAACTTATACAACAGAACAGACCTTCCAAGAGCAGGGTTACTTGTAACTTGCACCAAAGCAGTACTCATAATAGTAATGCAACTCAACCATTATAAAAGGAATCTGTCCATGAACCAAGCTAAACCAATGGATGGAAAATACTACAAGCTAAAAAGACGGTCCCTACATGTAAGCATGTAGAAAAATCAAACAGATTTTTTCCATTACCTCGCTCATATCATGTAATGCCCAGTTGTAATACTTTCAGCTCAGAGGGTAAAGTGAATAAAAATAAAGCATATTTCGATTCGAAGGGAAGTTTTGGCTGCTCTTCGAAGACCCCTCATATGAATTCGAACATATACTTCAACGCATTTGTATAGGCAAGCGTCTATCTTTGCATTGGATATGTTGATCTTCTAAGCTCAAGTCGGACTACATTCATCTCTCGTCTCGTATCTTGCACGGAATAAAATCATTCGGAATTGAAGTTGAAAAATCCTGTCATCTCCACAAGATCCGTCCATCCGTCCAAGAGCAAAGTTTAAGCTTCTTTGAATCTATTCACCCTCGAGGATTTTTTAGATAAATACCATAGCGAAATGAATGCATAGATTCAGTTTAGTTCAATTCAATAAAACTTGAATGTTACAACTAGTCAATAATAGATATATCTACTGAACATAAAAGAGAACACTTTAGGGATGCACACAGGAAGCAGAAGAAGACATAACATTCTTGAGATGGTTATTGCAGCAGTCACATCCTACTATTACTATTATACAAACAGGCAGACGTAAATGAGAACTAAATGCTTTTTATATTATATATAGAGAGAGAGCTCCAGTCCATGTATGACTTTTTATTAGATTCAATACTACTTGACGATTGGTCTAGTGCTAAATAAATATTTATCTTAGGGCTAAGCTCATGAATGAATTTTTGCCTATTTTCTTGTACTTTATTAAGAGCTAAATGTGTTTTTCATCCTATTAGAGCTAAATGCATAATCGAGTATTTGATTGTCTTTATGACCTTGTAATGTGGGCTGTGGGGATGATAATGATATTCGAGCTTTATGCACTCATGATTTCTAACAAGATTTATAATTTTATTTGGGGGCACGCTGTTTTAAAGCTATAACTGTAGTTTTACAGTGTATTTTGATGAACAAGGCTGTACTGCCCCAATTTTACCAAAGGCGAGGGTCTTCCGGAGTTGTTTTAAATCTTTAATAATAGGACCTTAATGAGGAAAGTCTGTAGCCGGGTCTTGTGTCGTTCCCTTTCTTCCTAAGGGCACTACTAATAAGTGCCTTCTTTGTTCTCTACTAAAAGTTGCATTAATATGCTGATTATAATGGTTATTGATGCATTATAATCCAATGGACCGACACCATGTGTGTCTGTTGCATATTCATTCATTCAATACTTTCTGCATACGAGGGACAGGAAGGGACTTTTTGGTTGAATGGCCTTTTATTCTGGGAAAAGTACCCCATATGGCGACTGCTAAGAGTAATTTGAATGGATAGATTGGTAACTTTTGTACTTGTGTACAGACAACATTTCCTGTTGTTTGTGAAATGCTTTTAATAAACTAAGCCATAACACATAACGAACAAGTACTAAGCTTCACAGCTATAGTTATCATCTTTCTGTAAAATGTCTGGTGGTCAATTTTAAATTCCGTACATTAATAATATTAATACGAATTTTAAGCTGCCAATATTTCAAGTTTGATGTTTCATTCAAGCTAAAAACAACAGTTTGAGTTATTATACAGAAATCCTCTGGATCTACTAAAACAGAGCTACTATTCAGACTACGCTCAATTGTAATGGCAAACCACTTTTGACCTTATGTTTGAATTGAAGGATAGACGTGAAAAAAACAAATCAGCCGACCACAAAAAATATCACAAATTTACTCACTAAAAATTCATGATTACGTAACTCCAACTTATTTTAATTAAAAAAATGAGCTGCTAAATTCTTTAGCTACAGAAGCAATCGTCTACTGAATTGACATCGCATGCAAGACAAGAATACACGAAAACCTACCAGAAGGTGGTGGTTTTTTGTGTGAAAATATATAAACTACTACTGGTCTTAAATCAAGCAGGATAACTAGCTATATCAGCCAGCAACATTATCATATCATTTCCAAACTTGACAATGAGGTCGGACAAAATATAAGGAAAAAGTAAAACAATAATTATTAACCTCAGGAGAAAGAAAATGCAACCATAATCCAATACTGGGCAGAACCACCACTGTCCTTACCCACCCGTATGATACAACAAAAGCGCAAAACAACCTTCAGAATAAATGCACCTGGCGTGTGCTCATAATAATTTTGAAGGTCTTTTCATTTAGACCACCTCTTCACATTTCTTCCAAAAACATACATCAGAACAGAATGCAATCGTAGTCACACGAAGGCCCGTCGTAGTAGGTAATAGTAAGTAGGGAATTAGCCCTTGAAAATAAAATGAGACACAATCATCCGAATTTCATAATAATCAAAAGCAACAGCCCAATCATCAACCAACTGCTCGCTCCCTCCCGAGACTCTGGACTGTCTTATCATGGTCCAGTAGAAAGCTTGACAGGGAACAAAACAATAAGGAAGCCACAGGCGAGCACTTGTGCCCGATGATCCGAACATGGCACAAGACCAGATTGTGATAATGCTTAACGTTAACTTTTCTTGCTTAAAAAAATAACTCATCATCCCCTATCTGTAATTCTTATTTACTACAATCTGTTTTGAAAGAAATTTAATCTCCGTTAAGACCGACCATACCGTAGAGCAAGCTAGGCAAAGGTACCTTTTTAAAACACGTGTGCCCTTCAACATTCAACTCAATCCTCTACCTTGTCTTACTCGTCTGATCGGTTTATTATAGATTGGAAAATCCTTTTCAAACATAAATTTAAGCATTTAAAGCATTACGGTCTATTTGTTATGGAAGAAACCCTACTGAAATCAAACGAGATAAGGTGAAGGGATATATAAGGTGTCCTCCAGAAACAGACCGACATCTGCTTCTCAAAAGAGCACAAGCTGATCTTACGTTTTAATAATAATACTCCCTCCCTCATACTCGTAAATGAATATTCCTATTACCATCCGTTAAAGATCAATACAACAGGGATTTAAATTTATTTAGTAAACCTAGGGCTGGGCCATCGTCCTGGAGAAGTAGGAACGCTGTAACGTAGTCTAGTCCTCCACTTGCTGTATGTAGTATTTCTAGTTCTAGTAGTAGGAAGCTAATTTAAGTAGCATGTATTTTTAAGAGAAGAAGCTGAAGTAAAGGTTCTTAAGTAAAGTTAATGACCGTGTTCCTTTGCAGTACATTGCATAAAGTAAGGGCGGATAGGGCACGTACCCTTCGATTCTTCTGTTTATCCCTGGTTCAGGATTACTTACTCTAAACCCCAGCTATTGCTGAATGACACTGCTTTTCATAAACTTTTAAAGGTACAACAACATCCCAAGAAAGCAGAGCAGCTGCAACTACGAGAATACTACTGTTTGATGATAGGTGTGACAGACAGGAGGGCAGATGATGAATATAAACCGAGACGGAGATGAAATGAAAATTAAACCGTACTACTGCTCTACAACTATAACTACTGGTTTCTAAATGTTTAAATTTATACTGAAACCCTAAATCTCAATCCAAGCACGGGACAACCTAAAGATAAACTCCTATAAGCCAAAACACTGGTCGCTTGATCGGTCCTCCCTTCCTTCTCATCTCATGGCCCTCGTTAAGGAAATATCATAAGAAGAAGCCAAAACAAGTAGGCAGATGGTCCTTACTCCCTATTATTAATAATGATCCTTTTTCACAATAAGGAACAATGGAAAAACTTAAGACGACCGACCCCAAGAAAGAGCAGGACCCCAGCTAGTTCTAAAATGATATCAGTGCAGCAGTTCCAAAAAACTGTAGGACGCACTTCCTCTTGTAATAATAATAAAGCAAAGTATAATGTTTAATGCACCCTCTTCTCGTCTGAAGATCATGAGGAAGAAGATGTTGTAGTGGAAGTGGAACTAAATATCTTACAAGACATTTTACAACGGAGATGTGACACCGCAAGGAAAGATGTCTTTGGGGGATGCAACCCCATTATAAATATTATTATCATCGTATCGCTTTCATAGCCAAAGGAATATTATTACTTTGAGAGAAATGAGTTCAATTTTAGCACTAAAGAATCGACACGATTCAGAAGAGAGGAAACGAAGAGAGAATCCTTGGAGAAAACTAGAGGCAAGAAGGGTTAACACGTTTGGTTGATTTTGTATTGGTCTTG
>JAQFZX010001636.1:0-26826 GCA_034682405.1 Hydroisotoma schaefferi | reverse complement strand
TACTTCTCTGCCATACAAAACTGCCCTTCGCCAGCATCCCTAAACCCGGCAGATGTATCTACAGCAAGAACTACACTCACTATACAACTCAACAACTCACAAATAACCATGTAAAACGCATCCTTCAACTCATACAATCTGCCCCTACACTAACAACTAACTCTAACTCTAACTACTGAAGTAAGGAATATGGTAGAAAGAAATGCATGCAATCTAGACGAATTGGGGTGAGTTTTTCTTGGTTTATTTATACTTCTTCTTCTTTACTATAACTAGCTCAACTTATGGTATGAAATAGCATGAAATGTTGGAGTTTATAGTTGTAAAAAAAAAGTAAACGTAGCGTAGACCAGACTACCAGGGGGTAGTTTGTTGACTAAAGTAAGGAGTAGTAGGTAAAGTAGGCAGGGAAGAATAAGAAAAAGTCTCCCCTCTCGATCTCGTTTATAAGAATTAATTCCTTATTCATCATCTAAAAAGCCACAACTTAAAAAAAGTAGTAAAGTAATGAGAGAGACAGCTAGAGAAACCTTAATATTTTAGTCCGTTTTTACCTCAATTTATTATTATTGCAGGTAATTATATCAAAATCAAGAGGTAATTTATTATTATTTGTAAAACAATATTTACATATTATTATGGGCTAAAGTTGGGTTTTTGGTGGTTGATTTGGAAGAATCTAAATAAAGTAGATTTTTGTGGTTAAAAATTTAAAGTAGGATAAAGTTCATTTTGTCAAGTGCTCTATAATAAAGCGGATAGCGTGTGGTTGATTGTTGTATTTGTATTTGCGATTTTTTACATTTTTATAGTAAAAAGGTCAGGTTTTGCTCATTTTTTTGATGGTTTTTGAAAAGGATTGTTGGAGTAATTTAATTTAATTTATTAATTTGAGCAAAATTAGGTTTTAGGAGGGTGTGTGATTTTTATAAAAGAGTTTTGAAATAAGTTGGGCAATATTTATTATCACTTTGTTTGTAGTTTAATTAATGACAAGGACATAATTCACACGAATAATAAAGTTAGCAAGTTGAAAGTGAAGACACTTTGAGTTTGAGCTGCAGCAAAACCGTAATTAACAAAATTATTATAGCAAATATTTATTAAAGGATCGTTCGTAGAGTTTAGAGATACTTTTTAATTTAATTTGAACATATTTGTGTGTTAGAAAAGTTAGGTTTGGCTAACCTTTTTGTTTGGTAAAGTCATTATTTAATTATTAATTAGAGGCATGCATGGCATGGCAGGCACTACAAGCAGCGGATGTATGACAGAGTCAATTCTGGTTTATAATTCTTTAACAAGAAAGGGTTAGTTAATTAATTGTTGATTTTTTTTTATATATATTTACAGATCGAAACCGTGAAGATTTCTGAACCCATTAAATGATGATGGTTTACGTGATTTACTAGATTAAATAGAGGTTGATAAAGATACATTGGAATAAGTGGTACAGGAGGACAGGAGTGAGAGGGACGTCCACACTTGTGTTTCAAATAAATAGTGGTCAAATGATAATTTAATTACGAATTTGACGAATTTGCAATGAGGATAAGACGATAAGATAAGAGGGAGAAGGAAAGGCGTATTTCGAAAGTCGAGGGAAAAGTTGCGGAATTATTTTACTTTTGTGAAGATAAGCTATGGAAGAGACGAAGATAATCTACCATATTGATGACGAGGAGACTCCTTATTTAGTTAAAATTCCTGTCCCACCTGACCGAGTTACCCTTTCGGACTTTAAAAATGTGCTCAATCGACCAAATTACAAGTTTTTCTTTAAATCTATGGATGATGACTTTGGGTAAGGAGGCTAGGCTGATGTTAAAATGAATGAATCTTGATATTCATTGTTATTCTCCTGTGTGAATGCTAAGTAAATGTGGGCATTTTTATTTCAGGGTTGTAAAAGAAGAGATTGTTGACGATGAAGCTAGTTTACCATGCTTTAATGGTAGAGTTGTGTCTTGGGTATGTGAAAGAATATGTTGTTGGAATTGGAAATATTAAATACAGCATAGATATGGTTTACAAGCAAAGTATTTTCTTTAACTTCGAATTTTTGGCTCTAGTTGGTATCATCTGAAGGCAGTAATGTTTCGGATTCTAATTCACAATGTGCCGATAGTATTGCCCCGTCAGATATTCGACCCCCGGTCTTAGATAAACAAGGGAGGCCAATGTGAGTTTGAGTTTCAAATACACGGTTCAAAAGCTGCTGTTGAGAATTTTTGTTTCTTGCAAAAGTATTATAAAAAAGAAAATTGTATGAACAAATTAGGCCTAGAGCAGCTTTACGTGGAATGAACAAGGCTCTTCCGGATGATACCACAACTTGCACTGAGACTGAATCCATAATTAGTTCCAGAAGAGGTACTCTAGAGCTTTTATTTATGCGCAAATAATCGGACGTTGTATTATGAAATAGTTAAACAGTTATGGTGACAATTTCCTGTAGATCCTGGGTTTAACTATCCAGGACATAGGAGTAAGAAGGACCCCAATTTCCGGCTCATGGACAAATACAGCCGTTTTGATGGAGTAAACGGAAAACACAGGCAGCATCATCACTATGAGTCATCGATGATGAGTTCTGATCTAGAAACAACTACGTTTCTTGATTCTGAAGACGACGCTTCCAGTAGAATAACTGCAACCACTGGTAAGCTGCTCATAAAACGGCTTCATGTTAAACTCAATGAAATATCTCACCAAATTTCTTGTTGGCAAATATTGGAACCCTATTTTATTTTTATAGAGCATAGCAGTGTTTCAAAAGTCATCGCGAGACAGCAACAGCAAAGACGGCAGCGAAGAAAGAAACATCGTCAGCCCGCAATGTCTAGAACATCCAGTTTTTCATCTATTACAGATTCTACCATGAGCCTTAACATTATAACCGTAACGTTAAACATGAGCCAAGATGACAATGGTCCGAATTTTCTGGGAATTTCTATTGTTGGAGAAAGTAATAAAGGGGGCGACGGAGGTATTTACGTTGGCTCCATAATGAAAGGTGGGGCCGTAGCCAAAGACGGTAGAATTGAACCTGGGGACATGATACTTCAAGTGAACGACATCAACTTTGAAAATATGACCAATGATGAAGCGGTAAGCACTTTTCTACGGGTTTTCATTTCTCATTTGTATGTTATGTTATGTTTAAAGACAGTATAAAGACTTTGCAGTTTATTTTATGAATCCTGTTACATTGCCTATTATGCCATGAATAGTTTATACCATCGCATCTTAAATATTTACTGAAAAGAGGTCTTGAAAAGAGTTGATGAAATGCTAATTTGAAATTTAGTAGAAATATCCGTTAACAGTGCCATATGTTTGTTTTATGAAGGTGAGAGTGTTGAGAGACGTTGTACAGAAACCCGGTCCGATTAAATTAGTCGTGGCTAAGTGTTGGGATCCAAATCCAAAGGGCTACTTCACTATTCCCAGAACAGAACCAGTGAGACCTATTGATCCTGGTGCATGGGTCGCGCATACAACAGCAGCTATAGGCGAATATCCACCGCGACCACCTTCCGTGACAACATTAACCTCTACAAGTTCTTCCATCACGTCTAGCTTGCCAGAAACTGAACGTACGTTGTTTACACAAATAGGAATTACTTTCCTTCCATAGAATACTACCAAAATAGTTTACAGTTGTTTTATTTATAGCCTAGTTTCAAATGGAATCGAAATATCGAATCTCTTCAATATTTCATTTAGAATGATCTTTTTTGCTTTCGCAGGAACTGTAGAAGAAGTACCGACTAGACTCACAGCCAATACTCCAATGTCGATGATTGTTCGAGAAATGCAAAAGCCAGACTCAGGATTGGAGATAAGGGAGAGAAATTGGTTGAAAATCATTATTCCCAACGCTTTCATTGGTAATATACTATTTTGTTTTTGGAAAGTTTTAAAATATTCATACTTTTGTATCTGAAATTTTAATTTTACATCTCATTCTAGGATCTGATGTGGTCGACTGGTTAATGAATCATGTTGAAGGATTCAATGAAAGGAGAGATGCCCGAAAATATGCATCTATGATGTTAAAATCTGGGTTTATTCGTCACACCGTTAATAAGTTAACTTTCTCCGAACAATGTTACTACGTTTTCGGAGAACTAGTCACATCTCTAGCTGCCATGCAAATACGGGACGAAGACAATAAGTCACTATCCGCGTCAGAAACCCTAGGCCCCTTGCCACCACCTTCCGCTCCATCCACACAATGCTGGAGCAATCCTTACTCTACCAGTGTAATTCATCAGCCACCAATATATGCTCCAATGCCGTATATGACTGGGGGTTATGAAAGCAACGCATACAGTTATCCACAGGAGCCCAGTCTACATAGTGGTTCAGGTAAAGTCTTTCTTAAACCTAATACTTATTGTTTACACAGTAAAGTTATTTCGAGAATTGCATTGCATCATGCTTCATGTAAAATGTAGTATGTTTACATTCTCGAAGACAAAAATACATGAAGTAAGCGAGTCAGTCCACATAATCATGCTGGCTATCATGATTATGTTCGTATAATCGCTACAAACTATAATAGTTTTTTTTAATATTACAATGCTTACATCGTTGATCTTTCATCGGTTTACTTCATTTGTTTATTGTTGTGTATTCTATTACAGGAGGGAGTAGCAATGACACAGCTGGATCTAGACGAGAAAGGCAGCATTTGGTAAGAGACAATCATCACAATCATGGCATGTCATTCGGATTTGCAGCTCCACCTGAAATGCGAGCTATTGATTCGGATTCAGGATCCAACAGATCAAAAAAGTCAGGTTCAAGTGTACTGATGCAACAAATGGCGTCTCAAAATAATTCACTCCAACAACAACACGTTGTTGGACCTTCCTACCACAGTAATGGCGATTCAACCAATCACAACAATCAAACTTACCATAGTGGATCGGCAACTAATCCTAATGAATTTTTTATCGATGTAATGTGAGGTTTATTGACTTAATTTAATTACCAGTAACCTCACAAATCTGCGCATGGATAAAAAAAAGTTGATAACACAGACTTCTTTAGCACAGAGGTTTTTAAAGTAATTTTTTGAGAGATTTAAGCTTTTCAAAGTGAGTAGGCACGTTTGTTTGGTATTGTCAGGGTATGAAATTAAAAACGCTATAATGAATAAGGATTTTTGTGCAATGATTAATATCCCGAACTACTGACTTTTTTAACTGATTCGGACATCACACACTAACAGTAAACTAATAGCATGTGTTGTATGCTCTCTGTTTTGTATGGGTAATGCTGTAGCTAGAGTTAGATTATGGAAATTCACGAGGTGTACTGTCTGTAGTATAGTGTTATTTAAATATTACTTTTCATCTCAAATAATGACATATCCATTTAAATTCTGAAAAATACTTTCCGAAAGAGTCAAGTCATCGTTCGTTTAAACGGTGTCTTTGGTAATTAATTAGTTAGTTATAATAGTTATCTCCTATCGCGTTTATAGATTTTATTGTAAAGCGAAATAGATCATTGTGTATTAAAACACGAGCTTTTATTTTATTATTTAACCACAATAAATTGCAGCGTTCGCAGTTATCGTTGTCAAACTAATCTACAATGCCATAAACTTCCATTTCAGTTTTGAACTCTAACTCTAGACAACTACAATTTTTAATAAAAATGCTTTACTAAACTTTGGTTCTTTTGACATGAGATTTTTCTATTTAGAAGATAAGATACGAGATATAATTGTATCAGAAGTTTACAGTAATAAACGACTAAGCATTGTATCGACTAAACTTTCAAAGCCGTTTTCTTACTCCTGTAGCTGATCTTGATCTTATAGGCGTTGTTGGAGTATTCACATCATAATCTGTTTCTGGTTCAGTAATCGTCTCTCGATAAGATCTGTCCACGTCATTTACAACAATTAAAAACCTCGGAGAAGCCAAAGCAGATATAAAATACAAAAATACCTACGTATGCTTGGTGCTGGAAATAATCTCATCTATTCCATCATCAACTACGGGGATAACCCCATGCCGCAAACCTGGGGGGCTGCAATCTTCATGATTTTGAAATCTACAATAGGATTTAATCTGTTTAAACCAGAATTTTCAATCGCAGTTAATAATGCTAATTTTACTTTTTTGGAGGACGCAATTCCGGATGAGAACATTTTGGGTTCTGATTCTGAATAATTGGAATGCGCCCTCG
Organism: Hydroisotoma schaefferi; assembly: GCA_034682405.1. Classification (NCBI taxonomy): domain Eukaryota; kingdom Metazoa; phylum Arthropoda; class Collembola; order Entomobryomorpha; family Isotomidae; genus Hydroisotoma; species Hydroisotoma schaefferi. The sequence continues at coordinate 20,616 of JAQFZX010001636.1, read as the reverse complement.
TCCACTTGCATTTGATCTATCGTTGGTGACCAGTGGTGAATTTGGCAATGGCGTACGCTGGGAGGCTGATTTATTTTTTGAAGCATCCTGTACCACCGGTAACTGGTTTCGACTATTTCGTACAACAATGTAACTCGACGTTTGTTTAGCCGTCCTCGGACTATTCTTGCTAATTGTTCCAACTCTGTCACCTTCGCTGCGTGGAGTTGTATCAATATAGCGTACCCTGTACGTTTCTTTGCCGACATTAGGATGGTTGAAACCATCGCCTATGATTCGATTATTGCCTACGACATCACCGCAGTTAGGGTACGAAAGATTACTTTTTGAAATATCTTGGACTGTTTGACAAGGAGCACTGTGGTCCTCATTTAAAAATGTCTTCTGACTAGGTACATCATTATAACACCGTTCATCCTCTTGGTCAGTACCTTGATTATACTCGTTATTATATTGTGAATTGGGAAATGAATCCTGAACCTCCATGCAAGCATCATCGTAGTAATCGCTTGGCACATCGGATTCGACATTGTAAGCATCACGATCACGATCATGACTTCCAGTACTATAAGAAGAGCTTGGGCATGCATTAATGCTCTGTGTCATTGACATCTTTGAGTTATTCTTGCAGCTTGAGCTTGCCTTGTTTTTGATGCTGCAAGGAAATGAACATTTGGAGGATCTTATTTATTAGCTTTTTGTAACCTAATTATTACTAAGTGGTTAAATTGCCTACCAAGCCCGTATATCAGCCTGATTTTGAACTTGATCCTTTGATGGTTCATGAGGCTTACAATGGTCAAAAAAACTGTAATTGTCCGAAACTTCGTCGGTATCGTGGGGCTGGGGCTTGTTATTTGATAGACGCTTTATATTGTTATTTTTGGTATTCATCTGAGTTTCCCTATTTTGTGATGTTGAAACTGTAGTATTATCATTATTGCGAGACTTCTGTCCAGTATTTTTACGAGGCTCGACACTTGTACTTGATGATGATGATTCATTAGTTAGAGGATAAGCTACATCGGTCTGTTTCCTCCCACTCGAAATGCCATTAGAGAGACATTTCTTTGTTTCTGTCTCCTTCTACCAAACCCAGACAGGAATATTTATCATTTTGTTCAAAAACCAATTAATCGTTACTTTGCCGTCATCTCTTTTTGCTAGACGTATGCATACTTACGGAGAGAAGAGCAGGATTTACAAGAAAGTGGCCCTTAATTGCTCTAGCTTTCCCTGATAGTTCATCCCTGCGATGATGACTTGATGCGTCTTTCTAAAGGGTCGAAATTTAGTTCTTTTTTAGAATAAGAATAGCTTTGCCTGTCATAAATTGTTAAAAATCCTTCGGTTTACATTTCTATTGCTTAAGTATGGAAACGCCTCTGCGATACTGCTTTTCAGCAAAACCATATCCACATTTTTCCCTTGGCATGCTTCAGCTAAAAAGCCCACTAAAGTAGCACATATATCTGGAAACACGAATTTTTTGACAGATCATTGCTATATTGTTCTTTCGAAACATGGCATATTAACCGGTTTGCCCTTACTCAAAAGTTTAGAATGCTCCGTCTCAGCCTGAATTTCGTCTTGTAAAAGAGCTTTATTTTGTTTTGTGAGTTCTGAAATGTTTGTTAAAAATAATTGCAAGGTTTGGTCTTGATTTGAAACATTCGGATTGAATGTAGCTCCAGACGTCAACTTTACTGGATAGCAAGTTGTCTGGAGGGTAAACGTTGCTTCATTTTCTGTCGTAAAGTAATGCTGTGCAGATTGTGACCAACTTAAAAATAGTTGGACTACATCACTATCAATGGGCTTCATGTTTCGTTTTTTTGAAACAAGTGTCATGCATACACTTTCAATGTTAGTACGAAGTTCGTCTATCCAGTAATCCTTTAAAGAAAGACGTTATTTATGCTTAGAAAGCTGAACGATTAAATCGGAGCATTTTGAAAGACTTACTGTAAAAAGTCTAGAAAATATAGGATGTCTGGAAGGGTCTGCGATAAAAGGTAAAGCGAATAAGGACAGCATCTCTCGATCGTTAGTGCAGAGTCTACCGGTAGACTCGAGGTAGTCGCGTAAAGTTTGCATCGCTATGGCCTTTTCCGCCTCTGAAAGCTGTCTTCGGAAAGGAATCAAAGCTACATAAATATGAACGTAGACTGACATTTTGACCGTTTCAACACTTCTAGTTCCAGCAAGTGCTCCCAGTACTTTATCCCAGAGCTTCAATCCAAAAACCGTTCAATAAACATAAGATTTTCTAAGTATTTTTATCTTGTTTTAATAGTTGCAACTTTTAGCACCTGTAACAAGCCTTCGCCATCATCTTGATCGAAGCATTGGAATAAATTGTCAACGTCTTCTTGAGTAATGCCGTTAGGGGATATGTTAGGCTCTGCTGGCCAGTTGGAGGGTAACGGCATTCCCATACTTTGACATTCGTCGTAAAATGTTCTATAGGACACATCTAGGCCGCTTACCTCTAAATACTTTGGAATGTATGCAGAATTATTATGTAGGTCTATCAAGTAACTGATAAGTGGAGGTGGGATATTTAGTATTTCTTAAAACCTGAAGAATTATTCCATGGATGTCTTTAGACAGATCGTAGTCTGAATCCTCGGATTCAGTGGCAAAATCTTCTGAAGAACTATTTTGTTGAGGCAAACACACGATTTTCGGATCTCTTTGTAAGTTATCATTTGGTTTATGGTCTGACATATCGTTTGCATAATTTGAGGAGAGTTTACCAGCGAAATGTTAGAACTGTCTTGTGTGGAGTGCTCATGGTATTTTTAATTAAAAATGAGATCTATAAAGCAACTTATATTTGACTTGAGAAAATTCACTATGGAATCATATTTACACTTTACGACATCAGTGTAAAGAAATTATTATCAATCACACTCAAAGGAATATTATACTTTTATTCAAAATCTTACGCTTAAAGTTGGAAATGAGGTTTGTGGAATCGATGCGTGAATAAACAATTTTTAAATACATATATGGTAAAATGCATACAATCAAGCGTTGCTATCACTTATACTGTGTAATTTGTGAATTTCTTTCCATAATATTCATGCAAGTTGTATGCAAAATAAATCATTAAATAATTACTTGTACGAACTATCAATTATCTATAGTTAACTATAATTTACTACTATATTAATTAAAGCAAGAATAAAGGAGTTGTACTCCTTAATAATGACACAGGTAACGTTGAGTCATGAATACGAAACATTTAACAATTTCTTTTAAGAAAAGATAACTGCTTTAGAAAAATTAAGGGAAGACTAAGTAATTCCAACCTTTAGAAAGAAGAGCGTTTGAAGTACATACATATTGGAATTCTGGTGGGCAACTTTTAAAGTTTTGATTCAGTCCATTGGATTTAAAAAATCCGACTGTCCTATTTGTGTTACACGATGAAGAGTTTCACATGAAATAGTACTTTGACCATTTCGTAATAAGCCTTAAATTAAGACAATGATTTTCTGCTATATCTATGCAATGCAATGCACTGGCTAGGTAATAAGAAACAGGTAAGGCTGACGGTTTGACACTATTATCGAAGCTATGAAAAGTTATCAGTCAAACTTCGTTTGCATTAGAAATCTTGTGCAGCAATTCAATTATTCATTCTCTTCGAATAAATGTTTTTCCCCTGTAAGAAAAAGTAAAATTAATTGTTTTCACCTAGTTTTCTAGAAATAAATCTTGTTTTTAAACTTACGTTATGGTTTTCTTATCAACATTTTTAGGTTCAGGTCTCGCACGATTCAGTACTTTGAGGAATTCACTGGTTTTTGCCCTCATTCTTGAATGAATGTAAGCCTTTGAGCATTTAAGATGATAGTGAAGGTAATCTCTGAACATGTGGATAAGATTGATTGTATTGTCTCGCGCTTCTGTATTAGTGTGGCGAGGAAAAAGTATAAAAGTAATGTATCCAATATTATCTCCAATTCTGGCTCCCGTGTTTTGAAGCTCCATGGGGGGTTCTCGATGTGAAAACATAACCTGAGGAGCTGTCTGGGAAGCCCTCCGTCCCTCTTTGAATTCTTGCATAAAAACCTTTCCTAAGACTACATCATCTTCGTCTCTGAAAACCGTGCTAAAAACAACGGTTACCCGGTCCGCTTGAGCTTCTACATACCTACACAAAAACAATCGGGATTACAGCTAACAGGGAATATATTCCTCCTCATAAAACATTTCACTTACAAAGTTTCATCTTCTCTGTACTGAATAACAGCTCTTGACTGGCCTTCAATTCCTTTTTGTTGGAACTCAAAATACTTTTCAAAAACGGATGCAAAGCAATGCCTTTTAAGCAGGCCAGCCTTCTTGACTAAATCTTCCCAATCACTCGGAACATTTTCTAAATCGAAGAGTAGCGAAACGCTGTAACCTAACCAAAAAACCCACATTATTTTTAAAATTCTACACAAATCATTGAATAGAAGAGGAAAGGGGTTAAATTATTTATTTTATACCCTCTTCTGCCGGATGCAGTAAGTAGTTTCCGTACTCTTGTTTTAACAAATCTTCAGCTCCGTGTTCTAAAAGTTGCTTGTAAAACTTTAAGGAAATGCTTAGCTGAAAATAATAAAATTCAATAAAAGTAGTTTTATACTTTAAATTCCTCCTTAAAAGTAAATCCGCCCTCGTTAATTATCCCGCACGCCTATCCTATACATGTTAAAAGGGGTATCTCTCCCATGTTAAATGTACTTCAAAATATCTTCTTTTTTACACATATAACCCGCGGTATCTGGGCGAGGATTTAGGGTACTCAAAACTCAAGTACTGAAGTACTCACTCACCCTAAGTTTTGTTTTATCCCCGTTATGGTTCGAAATGTGGAATAGTACTCCATCAAAATCTGCTAGCTTTATATCCGTTGATTCAGCCTTGCCTCTGTTTCCAATAAAATCGTACCAAACCATTATTAAAAACACACTTTTAATTATAACAATTACTACACAAAAATCTGCCAAAAACGGTCCCCCTTACCCTGATAATGCATTTTTGAACTTGAGCGTCAGCGTATCCTCTATAATACGATTGTTAATCTCTAACAAAATCATTTTTTCGGAATATTTTTCGAAACCTCTCTCCTGTCAATAAAAAAAAGGGAAATAGTGGCAGAATAGCTTAGCTTAGCTTAGCTTAGAAGAATAGGATATGCTGAGTTATTTGGTGAATAAGCTTCCGGTAGGAATAAACTCACCACCTCGGCCTACAGGAATAAAAGGTGTGGACTCTGTTGGAACCATTTGGCAAGATGGCCCTCCAGCCCTCACCCCTCTACTCACGCTTCTTCACCACATTTATTCATCACTAGTTGTCCGAGGATAGATGAGACGCGTACTTTACTACTTTACTTTTTATTAATTACCGTAATGCGTAATGCCCTGTATATAGGCCGCACTCGTTAATTAAGCCGCAGGCTATCCTTTGCACGTTGACAGGCAACAGGGTATCTTTCCCGTGTTAAATATGCTTCAAAATGTCATTTTTTATGCATAAACCGCGGCCTATATACCTACAGGGAATTAAAGGGTAATTACTTTTAGTTGTAGAGTAGACTTTAACTACCGTATTTATTGATTTAAGTCCCCAGTATTTAATTGTTCTTCAGTAGGGTATAATAATTCCTTTGCTGTACTTGTCGTGGTTGTTTGTATAATTCTTGTAGAGAGATTCTTATACTTGATTAATGATAATTGGGTAGGGGAAAGGGGACTTTGGTGGTACTTTACTTTACTATTTTTTTTAGCAATTCACATTTTTATTCGTATTTATTGGAATGTTTAACACTATAAGGCAACCAACTCAACTTGTTTGGGATGAAATAGATAGGTAATTTGGGAAAGATTTATTTTTATTGAGTGTCAAGCAGCCCCATTTCTGTTTCATTTCCAATGTTAAATCTCGGACTTTCCTTTAGCCAGCTTTACCTTTCTATGCATTATGGGACTTTCACTCGACGGATGGATAAAATAGAGATTGAAATGCAAGTTTTAAAAGTTAACGATGCAAGTCAGGTAGTAAAAATATAGGGTTGTAAGATTTCCCTCAATATTTCGTAGAAATATAGCAGGTTTCATATGTGTTTTGAATTTGTAAACGAGCGAGGATACCATAAACCTTGCTTATAATGGGTTTGCATCTGAAATAAAGAGGTAAAAGCAATGGTAGAAGAATGGTAGAAAAAGACTATATTTGATGGATTTATATGTAATGTTTATTGTCTTGAATTTGGACTGAATTCATTTATTTATAATATGGACTATTTCCTCGTTTTGGGCTTTGTTAACTTTAATTTGACGGATTAGGTACTTTAAGGTGAGCTCCTTCTTCGAAATATGGGGCACGATGCAAGCCCTCTGCTACCACTGGGGGTACCTCGTACCATTCTAGAGTCATAATTCGGGAAAAATTAAGGTTTATCTCGTGTATTCAATCATAAGGTTTTCTTAGGAGAAAGTAAAGCATTAAAGTACTCAAATGAAAGCATTTTTTGGGACCAACTCTAGTGCGAAATTAAAGGAGTTTTAATTTATTTATTACCGTTTGTATCCCGCATCTGAGAATTCTTTACTATCATCCCTTCCCCGCCCACGTCTTGTAGGGTAAAGTCACAAAGTTCAGGTATAAGATATCCTTCGTCGAATACTTCTTTTGTCAACTGAAATATTTGTAAGTGGACAACTATTAATTAATATCGGGAACGGTTTAGAAATAGAAATGGGTAAATAATTTTGTTTCAATTTTAACCGTCCAAGTTTTCTGGCTGAAAAAGTTTCCAAAGACGTGCAAAGCCCGAATTTTGGTTCTCTTTATACATTCAAAGAAAATATCTAGTCCGTGATCTGCAACATCGTTGTAAGCAATATTCAGGAAAGTTATCTCAGAGTGTGGCAGGCCTTCACTAAGATACCTGTTTTGCGACATTGAGTAGAAATGATAATTAATATTCATGTATTTCCGTATGAACTGTAATTCTAATCGGTTCATTACTTCAAGCCTGGATTTCTAAGTCCGTTATGGTTAAGTAGTAGATGCTTTAAACTTTGGTTCTTCTTTACATATAGTGCCAGCAGTTTCATTCCTTCGGAGCTGGGGATTAATATGGACGGTATTAATTATAAGTAATCAAATCGTAGACAAGAGGCTCTCCTCTAAATATATTTATCTTAGTTTAACTCTGAAGTCCTGCCCCTCGCCCCTTTAGCTAAAACTTACTACCCCATGGGATTTCAGAGTCCAACTAGAAGACTCCAATGACTACTAGTTCAGTAAATATTGAATCATTTTTGGAAATATGAGTACCCCAGGCCATTGCAACTTAGATCCAGGAGGACGATAGTTGTGTTAAAAATGAGGCCGTCCATTAGGACTGCCATACCATCTTCACCCAGCCCCCACTTCCTCATATGTAAGCACTTTATCGCAGAATTAGTCTAAAGAATTCAAAAGCGTTTGCATAATCACCGGGCTTTAAAAATAACTTCGATTACCAAGTTAGGCTTATTAAACATTTCAAACCATTACCCGAAGGAATTCTCCCATTTTTCCGGCTAAAATGATCTCAAAATCCTGAAACAAGGGTCTATTTAGAACAAGTCTCATAGGCCTTGCTGCATAGGGGAACTTTTGAGGAATGGTCTCAGTCTCCGCAGCTCGCGTCGCATCCTCCATTTCAATAATTAATTGAGCAACCTTGTCAAAAATTTGCTCCAAGAACTCTACAGAAGGCTCCACAGCTTTTGCTTCAGCTATTTCAAGCTCCTGCCGTCATAAAAAAGAACAAATGTTAAGTCAACTCTGGACGGATACATTACAACAAACAAAATAACTCATTTAACGAGAAGAATACACACAGATAATGGGATTGAAGAAAACAATGAAATGGTTTACATTAAGATGTCAGATTACACTATATTAAGAGCACCACTCTGAAATACGCCAGTGCAAATAGTAAAATAAATCATTTACCCATTCAAGCCCTATGCAGTGTTCATAAGAAAGATAAATTGTTACAAAAGCAAAAGGGACAGCGTACGGTATATAATGACATCCTTATAATCGAACAAGGCAATCGTTGTTTTTTCTCAAGACCATTGGAAAGTTCTGTTTAGATTGTCTTTCTAATAAATGTTTTGTACTATTGCGATGTGAAACTACGAAAAGGGCACTACTAGTATTTCATTTTATAGTACCATATTTCCCTATATAAAGATATTCCACGTCTCAGCTAAGTGAACATTTACAAAGCCTCTAAGGACCCTTCCCTGTTTGATTCCACTTTCTTGTACGTCCTTGTACTAGCACTCTACTTTCTACGGTATTATTTTTTCAATTCATGATAGAAAACACAAGGAGTCTTTTCAGGAAAACATTCATCTATCGCTCCCTACAGAACCAGCATCACAGTTTAAAAGTCTACTATAATAAACACAGAAAAGACCGCATTGAATTCTATGCTAAATTCGACCTTCAATGAAATCCTGACTGACATGCTGAGATAGTTTCTTGCAAGATGAACCCTTGCTATTGCTACCTACAGTATTTCTACAATAACATAGGCAACAGGCAAAATCATTTCGAAAGTTGCATAAGCCAAATTCGGTAAAGTTTACCACTTATCAAGCTCCTGCATTCATACAGAATGAAGTGACGTATGACATATACTTGGAGCAAGCTATATTATGAGGCTGTGATACTTTTTTTGTGGGTATTAAAGTACCTTTTCCATCATCGACGCATCATGAGCCAGCATTGCTCCAGCGAGAAAAAAATTATCCAAAGTCCCCTCAATCTCTTGTTCAACGGAATCACAAATGGCAAGACTTTTTTCTAGACTTTGTTTCAAAGACTCTGGTGTTTTACTTTGGCGAAAGTAATAGGGATCTCCAGAGCCAATAAGATGAGCAGCCTCGTTTACAGCCCCCATTAGGAAGTCTGTAGCCAGCTTGTGGACCAGTGTAGGCGGTTTCGTTTCCTTATGATGGTGATCATGATCATCCGGATGCGGATGGTTTTTAAAAAAAGACTTGGTCAAATGATAACTTTCCTCATGAATGAACTCTCTACAGGCCTTAGTCCCCAGTTCATTTAGAAGAGGTGGAATAAATGGATTTCTGACAAGGTGAAGAAATGTTCTGCTAGTAGTCTCCATAAATTTTTGGACAAACGCCGTGATTTGCTCTTGGTTCATCAGACATTTAGATTCTGGGACTAGCTTTTGTATTACTTTCACTGCCTTCTGTGTAGTCCATTCCCAAATGAATTTTAATTGCTCTTTATTAAAATCCCCCTTTTCGTCTTCAAGCTCTTGTAGCTGTTGGCATGTTTCCAGAACTATTGCAAGAAGCATTTGAGCTACATCTGACTTATCCTCATAATCAGTTGTCGAAGCAAATTGAGCTGCTTCTGGAAACGCTCTTTGGACAAGCTTTACTGCAGCTTTGTTAGCCGTCTCATCATCCGGGGCTCGGGCATGGTTGACATCTTTTGCAGCTACTGCTGCAGCCTCCTCAATAACCTCTTCAATGATTGTAGGAATAAAAAAAGCATTCCTCGTCCCTAACGGTCCATTAGCATCCAAATCAGCTAGGAGAGTGTCGTCCACTTCCAGACTGTACAGACTAGGGCAAACGATTTGGAGTCGACCTTCAGTATCAGTTTCGGGACAACCGACATCAGCAATTTTGTGATACTCTGCAATTACTAAATCCATTGGAGGCAATTCTTCGACATCTCTCTGTGCTTCTTCCACTCTATAGGTCAACTGCTTTAGCGATTTATTTTGCAGCGTATGCATCGGACCCGATTTCAAATTGGGGATCTCAAAGAGCCCCTCCATGCTAGAACTTAATTTTGCCATTTGCTCTCGGTTCTTATTTTGTGGATGGACATGCTCTATTCGGTGATCGATGTGGTGCTCATAATGCAATTTTTCCATTCGGGACGTCCGCTAATTTTTTAAGAGCAAACCTTTATGGGATGTTCTGAGTGAAAGCTAGTATAACCTGTCTTTTTGCATTAATATTGTTAAACCTCATTACCGGAGTACCGTCTCCATTTCCAGTTTGTATAAATTCAACCACACTTCGTCGATACTCAAGTCGGTTCTCCTTTCGTTTATTCTCGCTATTAACCGTTTTCATATCAGCCAAAACACCTGGAACGAAATATAACAAGAAACTAAGGCTGGGGGGTGGAGTTGGGTTACACAATATATTTATAAGAACGTAGTGCAATCCGAGCAAAAAGGAAGGTTTAAATATTTGATTAAGATGATTGATAAAGTAACCCAGATTGACTTTGGGTGCCATTTCCCATTTCTCATTACACACTTATCCCTTTGATATCATTGGGACTTCCATTAAGGATAGATTACTTCAAGAAATTGGTCAGAATCTATCCCAGGTGGATTGGCATGGGATAGCGATGAAATGAGACCATGGATTGCTTTTATTTATTCAGTATTCTTTTACAAGTCGTTCAACGGAGGAAGGGATATCAATGGAATTTAAATTCAAAATGGTACAAAATTTAAGAGCTTTATTCACGACTTTTGGAATTTTTGATAAAAATGAAGAACACACTCGATCCGGGAATGGGTTATAGTTAAGTTTGCAGATGAATTTTAAAATATTTATATTCAACCCTTGACAAGAGGGTATGGTTTAACATGGTTCATGGCCCTGGTCAAAGTAACCTGGAAGATTTTATTAACTCTCACCAGAATCTTATGTAAGAAAATGGCTATGCATGGAAGCTTTTGTAGTTGCATTAGACTTGTAGTAGGATGAATGGATAAGAAAATTAAAAATTAAATAATTGAGAATGTTGACCAAACCCAACGAAATAGGAAGTGGATGGCGAGATACTAGGTACTTTGGAAAGTCATCATCTTGATCGAGTGCTTGCCAAGCTGTACAAAGTCCCTGGAAAGATCCTGGAGTCAAGTCGGTTTCCCCAATATCTAGATCGTATGGACCCCTTCCGCACAATATAAGACAAATGAGCCCATTGAATCCCTGTATGATATAAAGACACCATTACGTCAGCGAAATAACATTAGAATTGAATATAGTTTCGCTAACAGAAGAAAGCTTTTAGGCTATTGAATATTCTGGAAGGTCAGCGTCAAATGGGGTGCACAGCCAATGCATTTATTTAGATAAATCTTTAAATGTATCATTTAAAACTGGTCATATATTTGCGAGAAATTAATCGATTATGTGTTGGCTTATAGTAAATAATTTTTCCACTTATTGTTCCCTTTGAAATTAAAAGTTCACCTTAAGTCGATAAAAATTATATTTACCGTGTCCCCTAAATTAGAGTTTTGTCCCAATTTCCGCTTTCGAATAGTATTTAGAATTGACCTCACATTGGTTCTTTTACATTCTTACCTCTTCTCCAATCTTCATCCCACATAGTTTAAGCGAGTAGAGCGAGCATCTTTGCATAAGGTACTCGCAAAAGTGGAAACATCCTGCGGGTGTCAAGTCGTTGTGAGCCAAATTGAGATGAACAATGTCAGTTCGGATCTTTTCCAACCGACAAAAAATCATTTTTATTCATTGCCATCATAAGCCTAGTCGAAAGCTACTTAACTTCAGATCTTATTTATATATCACGGTTAATTTTTCTTACTAAAAGCAGTCCAGCTAATAGTATGATAGCGTCATCAGTAAAGCTATTGTACGCTAGATTTAGTTTAACTACTGTTCTGTCTATCATAAGGAATTCCACGAGCTCGTGCATATCTTCATCGACCAAGCGACGGCTAAAGATAATGAAAAATAGCCCATTTACTAATCTTTCAATCATTCCAACATACCCAATAAGACATTAGACATTTTTAGCATTTGAGGCAGCTCGTAAAATGAATTTACCCAACAACTCGCTGCAGAAAATTTCCAGCAAGGTCTAACTCAGCTCCATAGATCAGCTTGCCCAAGAGAGACTTTGACAATTGGAAGTCCTTAGCTACAGTTTCTTTATGTTGTAATAAGCAGTACTCTCTCTGGGTAGTCTCCAAAAGGTCATTTATTCGTTGGATATCTTCAGTAAACGCTTGTTGATTGTTTGGGTCAATTAAATCCCTAATTTGTTGATTGCTCATAACGAATCTACTTCTCATCTTGGGGATATATGGATCTCCCAAATTAACCCCATCCGGATCCCATTCCTCTTCATCGTCCTCATCAGCTTCCCCTGAATGCCCACCACCATTGTCCATTTCACCATCTTCATCTTCTTCCTCTTCCATTACATTTATCGGTACACTAGATCCTTCTCTAGCAAAATCTCCCAAACTTTGAATATCATCGTCTATGTCGTAATCCATTGTATTTCGAGCGTTAAATCCATATCCTCGGTCCTCCATAAGGCTTGGATGACTCCCAAGGCTGGAACTGCCTGATCCTCTGGAATTTTGTGATCCAGGATCGGATTCATCGTTATTTGAAGCCGTAGGCGAACCTTTACTTTCTGCTTGATCCCCGTCTTCCATCCTTGATTAATACAAGACTTTCTTCGCAGAAATACTAATAAGACAGTATTATGAAGGGGAAGAGATCAAGTTATGGCTCAGTTTTGCTGTCTCTGATTTCTAGACCGATTTCAGCTATAGCCCTAAAATATATCCAGGCTGGTCATGTTATTGTTGGAGTCTAGAGCTATCGTTAACTGAACATTTGAAACCGAAACACATACTGGAAATTGTATTCCTTTGTATAATAATACCTGACTTTATTATCCTGTTACCCTTTCTCTAGCAATTTTGCAGGCGAATTTAGTAACGCTTGCTCATACCATGTAGCGTCCTTGAAGAGGAATTTGAGACAGCAGTCTCCATGGATAATATTACAGAGTGTAATTTTGCGCATCGGAAAGATAGGATTCGAGAAATGATGATATGAAATGTATGAAAAAATCAATTCTTAATATCTTCACTGTAGTCCGACCGACCCGACCTATGAATTCTGCATAAGATTTGTCTTGGCTAAGCCTGAGAAGCAGTTGTAATTCATGAAATTAAAAAATGGCATGTCAAAAAGGTGAATGGATCACGCTGACGGATATGCCATTTCTTTATGAATGTTGTGCACGCAACTTTGTAAACTGATACAACTATTACTGCTGATGAGATATGTTTATTCGATATCCAGTTCTTATGTTTAATGGCCCTGAGTGAAATCCAGATTCCTTAGGTCATGTTTTTTGGAATACACTTATAAAGGATTTTGTATGCTCTTTGCAGGGACAGTTTATAAACGTTTGAACGCATGATTAATTTATACGATCAAAATGTATTGACCCATATTCGTGAAGCTTATTGCTTTAAATATTAGAATGAATTGCCTAAAGGTTTGAATCTCAAATTGCAAATTGGCCACGAATTCGTAAACTAAAAACAAAAATTATCAATTTTGGTATGCTATTTTCCAATAACTTCTAAATTCATATCTTACGACAATTTTGTTTTGTTTTTTGCATGTATTCTATTCAGTATACAAAGATGCAGAGTCTGAGCAGAGATAATCCAGCTTAATGACAAATGATGACTTAATCAAAGAAAAATTTACATCTACAAAATCAGTTACATTACAGTTTATTCTAGCACATTGTTATTTATTTGCAGACTGCAAAATATTTGCATTCCATCATTATATGAGCCTACCAAAATTACAGTATCACAGATCATATTATTATAATTATCTTTTTTATGATTTATTCCATTTAGTTTATCTTATAGACTGAGCAGTGCAGCAGATTAGTGCAACTGAAGCAATGTCCCCGTGAAAAGTGTACGTTTTAGTTTTAAAACGGATTCAATTTCATTATCCAAATCTAGAGAATAAAGATTAAGCCGTACATCCTTAATTGTTATTACCTTAATACGGCGTGGCAACTTTTAGCCGTGTAACTGCGTATCTTTTATATACTCTCAGCAGACATGGATTGTTAGAAACTGAAACCAACTCGACTGATTTCAATCTGACATTAATACGTTATATTCGGTAAGCTGTAAAAACATGTGTCCCACAAGCAAAACATTTCCCCCAAAAGCTGTAACTGCATCATTAACAAACTGAAATAGAACAAAGGTTTACTCATCTTACATTTATGAGTTTCAATCCTCTACTATTACTCATACTAAACTTTCCGCTACGGCACAATTCTGCATTTTGGCAATGTTCAAAAACATTCCTGTGATTTTAGTACTATACTCTAAATCTATGGATTTACTAAATTCAATTATATTCTACTATATGCGTACCTTTTTTGACCGAATATGTACATTCTGTTGACGCAACTTCGTTAAATTAAGAAAACTTAGAAAGTCGTTCAGCGAAATTTGCACGTTCTCGGGCGGAGTTGCGAGTTGACTGTCACCATTTCATATGATAAGCTTCTAGTTTCCCTTTTGGGAACGCTTCAAGGATTTTCTAGACATTTCATGAATTACATTGAGACTTAAGGTTGGACAAATACAATGTATACCTGCAGTTCTTGCATATCTTACAAAATATGCAAGGTCGGGTACAATGGTTTTAATCACATCAAATATTTCCTAATCTTACTAACGTAAGATGCGTGCATCTTTAGTATATGCATTTAACTTTACATCACAATTTTTATGCTTCGATAACTTTACATTGAGACGTTGAGAAAGGCGCTTTAAAGTGGCAATAAATGACTTCATAGTAATCTACAACTACAGTCCACATTACTTTGCTGCTCTACGAAGAGACATAACCTGTCACCGAATGCTTTCCTCTAATCCATCTCCCTTTGAAAAACTGTTTTTCTTAAATATTATTTTACACTATATGCTATTTGTTAAGAATTCGTGTTTTTAATTAGTAGAGTACATAAAGAATCTGTGCCGTCGGAATAAAGTCAGATTAAAACTTTTTGCTGAGCAGGAATTAAAGAAGGAGTAAGGTCATGCTTACTGCTGGGTGGTTATGATTAATCTTCTGCACACACCGACATAATGGGATGAGTGAAAGCAACAACCTTCTGCAAGTATTTTAAAGCTACAATTCCTATATTCCAAGAAACCCAAAGCCTGTCTTCTGTCTTTATTTCGCTTATCCTTATTCGTTACTGCCATAATACTAATTACTTTTCTGCCTTTTACCTGGATGTTTGAGGGTGTCATTAGGTGGGTGTGCTGATGAAATGTTATTTCAAGTTCTGATTTATGTGGATTCGTTATGTTTTTTTAATATCTACATGGTATAAAAAGGGAGTTAGTTCATCTCATCGTGGGTTAGTATCTCTTCCGAGGTGTACTCAAGGAAGGACCATACAATTCTTTCACATTTTGGTCCATGAAACATCGACGATTTGCAGTGACCTAGCATTTGCATTTTATTATAAGTAACTGATACAACTTTCTTTGCAGGGGCAAAGAGTGATCAAATCTGTAATTCAGTTTCAGTTGTAGTTATCCTTTTAGTATTTTTTGTTTTTCTATTCAATTTCGAATATGCCATGCCGATTTGAAGTAAATCTTTTTAAATAAGAAAAACATCCAACATGTTTCAGGTTTTTGTACTGAAACGCAACAGGATGAGGGGAAAGTTCAAGTTGATCCGGAACGGAACATCTTCAAAGGCTCTTCTACTGCTAGTTTTCCTTGTAGCCCTGATTCATATCACACATCAATCTCCTTTATACGGGGAAAGCCTTTCCATCCCAAATATATCGGACAGCCCTGAGACCTCTCATTTATATAAGTTACAACCAAACTCTAATCAAAACTGGAATGACCCTGATCAAAAGCAGCTAGCGGGTCAAAATCCGATTCACGTAGACGTTCCGAAGGATGATATAGGGGTTGATGATGATGGGGGCAACTATCTATTAAATGGAGATCGGTTTAAATCAGAAGTATTTCAAAACATATATCCTTCCGAGTTGGTAAGAAATTTTTTAAACTCCTTTGAGGACTAGTTTACTTTATCTATTGTTTATAGTCGAGTGTATTAAAATATAGAAATTCCACCAGTTGAAGGGTTTTTCTACACTGCCCAAAAAGCGGAAAAGTATACGCCCGTATTTTGAGAAGAATGTGGGAAGCGATGATTACACCCTGAAACTACAGGTAAGCTACATACCAAAGCGAGCTTTACGATCGCTTAGCTTCGGTTACGATTCATTAAAATGTTGGGAAGTGTCAAGTCTGTATTTGTAGAAAATGGATCTATAGTGTCTACGTGTCAATTTACAAAGAAACTTGTTAAGAATTCCACGGGATAAGACAGAGTTCTCAAGTTTTTGAAAGTTAGACTCCCTTTTGTGAAATTGAGACAGGATAAAACACTCGACAGGATTACTGTCTCTTTGCATCCTATTTTCTCATTTCCTTCTAAGTCTCATTTCAGAATGAAGATTTTTAATAGTAGCATGTTTGTGATAAGAAACTTCCAGGAAATAACCCAGGAAATAGATACAGCTTCAAATAGAACACTAATAATTGCGCCTGTCTATTAATTATACTAATTCCAGCAGAACAGTGTTCTCGGTGAGGAAAGCCAACCCCAAAAAGTGGTCCCTATAGCCTACCTATTCGGTAACCAATTCTCTTCTTCAGCCCTTAACCCCAACGTATTCAATCAGCCAAATGGACTTCTCATGGATAAGGAACCTTCTGACGATCCTAAATGGAATAATCAAATGGGATTTCTTGGTAACCATAATGAATTCGATCTATATCCGAAACAAGTCGTTGTTCCTTCCAAACGTCCGCATTACTTTGTGGTTAGTGAGGGAAGTGGGAGTGTTAACTCTAAACGCAACTCTGTTAGCCCCAGTGGATGTAAGTTATTTAGCTTTCTCCTTTCTCAAAACTGCATGTCGCATTGGAAGCTGGAATAAAAGTTTATATGCATGTTGGAGGATTGTCAAATGAAATTCATTCCTATTTCCATTACAATAGACTTTCTTTTAAATGCATGAAATGTTTCCTCTAGAAAATATTCTAAAAAACGAGTCTGTATCTGCGGTGAATACTATCCATACCTACGGGTAGCTCGGATTATTACAGTAGTTTTAGTTTTGTCAAAATTTGCAAGGAAGTTAGCATGTAAAGTTTTCTAAAACTCTAGCTCAAGAACTGTCTGTTGATTGTGAAAAAATTCTTTGCAGACATGTGTCATTTTAAACTTTGTCAACTGGGAGCCTCGGGCAAACGTCGTTGGAGTCCCCTCTTTGAATACGATTGATGTTATAAATTTGCATACCTCAATGTTGAATGTTAGCCTGTATCTACATACAAACTAAGTGAATCCTATGGAGTAAACTTTCCCTCATGAACATCCATTCATCCGATTGGACTATCATCCGATTCATTTGTGGATTTGGAGAGAGACTACTGATGCTACCTACACCAGCAGCCATAACCATACTACTTGAGGGTGACTTGTATTAAGAAAACTTAGGGATGCATAAAATAACAGTAATATTAATTTAAGTAACTCTTCCTAAAACCCTTCTAGGCTTGTGAGCTCATTTTACATCTTTATTGTCAGTTTTTTCTCGAAACCCCATCTCATGTCTATTAAGCCGTGGAAGGTCGATATTTCCCACTAACTACTAATGGTTCTCTGAGACACTTTTCGGCAGAAATAAACAGTAATAATTGTATTAGCAATGTAGTCGTTCTCCTACTAAAGTACTCTCTCAATATAGAGTATTTTGAAAGCAAATCTAATTCACTTTCTTTTTATTTACTGCTCCTCATAAAAATACCTTAATTGTCTAGTCACTTTATTGAGACATAAGAAACGGGAGAGTAAAATAACTGCTTGTACTATAAAATGGCGTTTGTGTATGTATGTTGAGCAGTTTTATTTTTCGAGTAAAACCTTTACCTTGATGTAGATACATGGGTAATTCCTATAGAAAAATGATGTCAGTAAGAAATTATTTAAAAAACGTCTACGTCATATCATGAGAGAACATAACAGGACGGAGGGTGATTAAGTATCGGTAGTAAGAATTCTTACTGCTAATGATAAAACGCAGGTAACACTTTCACTCATGCAGATGGTATGCAATATCTTAGACTGTCTGAAACTGGTCGAAGAAAAGGTTAGAAGTCTGTTTACAATTCGTATGAATTTTATGGATTCATGGACGAAGCTTACAGAAAGTGTACATTTAGTTCGGTTGGGGAGAGAGATAAGAATATACAGGATTTTCAGCTAATTTGTTTGCCAAACTGATGAATCTCTCAAACCTGTTGCAGCATATTGAACTATATGGGATGTTTGCATGAGTTACTGTGGCGAATGTTTGATTTTGCCTGTGTAATCATTAAAGGGTTATTACTAAAAGCAAGAAGCCAAAATCCATTAAATCGTTGACGTAGAATGTAGAACACCTTCCACAAGACAGCTTGCGAAGCTGTGGCAGAGCATTTTTTGGGTCAGTCAAAATATAAGGCATGAAATGTAGGTGAATATCGGTCGGTAGCAATAAATAATACCCTAGTTTTAGGCCAGTCAATTGGGCTTATGTAGCCCCACGTCTCGAAATAATGACACCATACCTCTAATCTTTTGCATACACGGGTCCGGGTACGCTATCTAAGGTTAAGTTCGTAAACCAGCCCGATCGGACCACTCGGTGACCCGTGGGGGTCAAAAAAAACCCCACTGGCCTGAAATTTCCAAAAATATTGTTCATCTACTTTTGTTCAAAAGTAACAAATAACAGATTATTTTTGCTAAAACCAAAAGTTGTAGGTACCCGTGCGGGTCAATTGGACCCGGTCGGGTGAAAAATGTCAAAAATGTTCAATCCCTATACTTTTCTTCAAAAGTAACAAATAACAGATTATGTTCGCTAAAATCAAAAGTCTTAGGTGTACAGGCAACAGACTAATGAAGTAAAAAACAAAACAACAGAAAGGGAAAATCGGGGTGTGGTGTGTGGTGGAAGTGCCCCACATAAAAATAACTGGCTGATACTGATTAGGTCGGACATAGACAATCGCAGCGACTATCCCGGACCAAATACGCAGTCAGACATAAAGAAGACAAACGGTCAGCGGTCATGATCTTAAAACAATTGACTGGGCTCACATAGCTGCTTGGAGGAGGTTCTAATGGATTTGAGACGCATTCAATGAATTTTTCTACGCTATTTTGTGATTTACTATTTTGAAATTTTGCAGTTTGCAGGGGACATTTTAAACTACTTAGATTTGCGACTCCGCAAAACAAGTTGATGACTTTCTGGAATATAAACTTTCTATTTACCAACAGTACCTACACTGATAACTTTAGTTTTTAAGTTTTGCACTGCTCTAAAGTGGTTTTTAGATGTCTAGAAAAACGTATTAAAGTACACCACAGTAGAAAAACACTTCATAACACTTCAAAACAAAGAATCATATTCTAGGAAAGACTGATTGAAATTGGACTAGAACGGTTCCAAGATCCCAAATCTGTCATACTATACTATTGGCTTTACTTTACAATGGCTCACCCCGACTTTCTCTCAACATGTGGGATACGGATAAAGCTTTTTATAATATTCAGCCAGAGCAGCCACAGTCAGTGTAAATTCCTTTGGCTACCACAATAAAATTAGAATGCAAAGCTCGAGGATGAACGGTAAGGCACAATGAAATATAAGAGAGTTTAAACGGAAATCATCTTTACATATGAATTCTAGAATTATTTATCTTTCATGTTCGTTATCTCTTACAAAAATCTAACTTCCTACCAAATCGAAACTTTTGGCTTCCCTGGAGGCAACTAGATGATAGACCAGAGATATTTTTATAATTTGTTAGTACTTCCATCCCAATTCCCAATCCACCTACTGCTTTAACAGTTCCCATGTCCTCCATGCTAAATAAATATTATCCAAAATGAAAGCATTAAAAGACATTTTGATTGACCTTTCTCGGTAATGTTCAATGCTTCATTCTGCCTCAACTTGTCAACTTGTATTTCTTTTATCAGAAACAAATTAAATACGTCATTAAAAAAAGATTAATTATTACTGACAATTACAATTCCATCTTTTTAAAAACAAAGCAATCCTTTCCTTAGGACAGTGTTAAGCATACCAAGGTGTAAGAAATGTTTTTGACGTTGCAATCCCGTTTATTTTTTAGTACAACACATTTGCTTCTTGTACTATCGAAAAAAAACATGGACTACAAAATAAACCGAAAAATATTGCTATTCTTAAACTGTAATTATAATTGAAGTGGTTGATTTCAATATTGTACTTATGAAAAATCTGCGATGATGCATGTACAAATATGTGCATCGAGCCCCAGGCATACTTGAAATCGGATAAGTTTCCTTGAATAAAATTGCTTTAGGCCAAAAGTACAGAAAAGAAGGAAGAATTTGCTGAAAATGGAGATAAAAAGCAAACTTGGTTCATAATGAGATTTATTTGCATAGGGAAATAGAACCAGGTAAGAAGAGCTTAAAATGGAATGACAACTTGGACAATGGAATATCCACGTGTTCGGTCATTGGCCAGAAATCAGATTCCAGAAAACCTTTAGCCAGAAATTTTTATCCAGAAAACCCTCCAGCC